>JANTOQ010541013.1:0-10955 GCA_027564595.1 Bythotiara depressa | reverse complement strand
TTTGACCACCTGCTGAGGAACTAATCCCAACGGAAGAACCATTATTCCAAGTACTAAAATTTTTTCACCTTTTGTTTTCAAGTAAATTTTAGGAAAAGTCACAAAATATCAGCCCATTTGCACCAGTGGTTCAAACGATATTTGAAAAAACCCGACAGGGGGGACGGATTCCGCCCCCCCCCCCCTCCCCCGCCCTAGGCTGAATAGGGTTAAAGGGATAATTTAAGGATTTTCTTAGCTTGCTATGATGTTAGAAGTTAATTTTAGCAAATGCTGGAACTTCAAACTAATTTCTTCCTTCCGGTTCGACCCCATGTTTAACATGCCATTTTATAGTTGTGTACTATCTATAGTATTCTACTTCTCCAGCTTCAAGATATTCCTAATACTGAACCAATGGAAGGATCATACAACACTGTCCACCACATTTTGTAAAAGTCCAAGAGCTCCGTCCGTCTGAAAATACCACCTCTGCAGTTTCCCGTTGCCCGTTTTTGTTGAAGGCAGTAGATTGTACATATGAAATTTCTGGTCCATGTCTGGGGAAGTATCAAATGTATATTTTTTCCAATTTTCACTATACAGTTCAAAGTTTCGTTATTAGTATATTGTTAGCTTTTCACTGACACCAAGCATGACTATGTTTGTCACAAGAAATATACGGGGATTTTTTTAGACCAAAATACAATATACGTGACACCGGCTACTGTTTGTAATCTCAGCATGTTAAATTGTAGTCTCTACGTATTGAGCAGAGTTTACTACAGTTAAAAACTGTCGGGCCATCTATTGTAGCCACCTGGTGCCTTGAAAATAACCTGGTAATGGGATTTGTAGGACATTTTATTTGTGAAACACACATACAAATTAGTGGTTAAAACAACTTCAAGCAAACCAGGTACTTGTTTACCATAGAAACAATAGGTGGTGTGATAATCACCAGAACTAAATTTATTTGCTCCCAATATATTTTCAGGAAAATTCCTAAATTTCAAGACACCAGTGGTTTAAACGTTATGGCTAAATGTTTACGAAGGGGCTCCAGGAGCCTCCAGGTTGGATATAGGATTAAACAAAGTTTTAATCCTAGAAGGCTATATGTAGCTACTGATTTAAAAGAGTTTATTTAAGCATGAAAGCTCGTTAAATTCGCTGTCATAATTTTCGTAATTATGCAGGACATACTCAAATGTCCAGGAGCAAACAAAGTTTCATAGAGAATGCTGTAAAGATAATAATAAAACAGATAACTTTGCTAACGCTCTAATGACTTACTTGTTCAGAAAAACAACTGGAGAAAATATAGAAATTTTGTTTTATGTTTGATTTTAGTTTGGCCTATATCTCTTTATTGTTTGTTTAACCTGAGTGAACGGGAAAAACTGAAAACGCAGGGAAAAGATGGTGCAAATCTTGTTAACTCGTCTTTGTAAGAGCACATTTTTTATCTGATGGTAAGGAACAATAGCACGTATTCCTCCCATTATGTGTTAGACTGCTATTGAGTTTTGTGTAGCAGTAAAATCCATATCGTGTGGTTTTCATTGTGGGACGCTCCAGTTGGGGTCGTTCCCTCGATTATACGAGGTAGATTTTATGACAAAATATCCCATGTAACATGGGACTCAGTTTTCGGAGACATTTATAGACCTCTGCTAAGAGACTATGAATGTTCTGCCCGTGAATGGTTGTTATCCGATTTTCACGTTGCATACGTTCTTGGAAATAAAAAAGCTGATTGGTGGAGCGCTCTCAGTGAATGAGGATGGACTTTATATATAAGGCTATGCCCATATTTTATATCAAACATCCATATTAGGAGAAAATATCTACATGACGATAGAATGTATGCCTCGGTCAAACATTTGGCCTGTTCATATGTAAGCTGCAGCAAATGTTACTAATATGCTTTAAAAATGTCGGCTCATAATATTTGCATCATTAATAAATATAGATAAATCGTCTCTTTTTATTCCAAGAAACATAAGCTGAAACTTATTCGGATTTGCTTCCATGGTGTTGACCTGAAACCAATTAATTTCGCGGTCACAATCTGTGTTACGTTTTCTAAGGACATCAGATATGTTACTCTCACATGCAAGGGAGTAGTGGCTCATGCATTGTTACACACGTATGTTACTTGAATAGTTAATATAAGGTCATTGATAAATACATTAAAGAGTATTGGGCCCAATATTGAATCTAGCGGTTGCCCAAGAATAACTTCCAACCAATCGCTCAGACTGAAGCCTATTCTGAATCTATACTTTCGATGTGTCAACTAGTTATATAAAAGATTAAGTAGGCTTGCTACAGAACCTGAAATACCATAATATTTAATTATGCTTTGTGTTATAAGGCTCAGTTATTTAATAGTTAGGCTGCCTGATAGTATCAAAGTAGGTTCCAGTCCCCCATTATATATATTATATTATTCTCTTTTGGTTTGTTTAGTGACAAGGTTTAGGTTGATTTAAGAAAGTTGATTGTGTGTAAGACTATGCCTGGATATACTCTCTCTTCATTCTACAATATCTACATACATTTTTTAATACATCTGGTATATTATATATATATGAACAAAACAACTATGCGTCAAAACAAGAAGTTGCCCTTGGAATTTTTTATTCGCATCAGATACTTGCATCAGGATAAGGGTGTTAAAGTTAGTGACATTTGTAAAAAGTTTCCACTACATTCCAAATCAAACATCTACCGACATGCTAAATTGGCAATTACCGATGCAAAAATTGATGGCAGAGCAAACAATAAGATAAGACCACGACTCCTCACAGAGAGAGGCAAACGCTTCCTTTTTGGAGGAATTAAACATTTATGCAGGACTGAAGATCCATTTAATGTTCGTCGTTTAAAATTACAGGCCGGCATTGATGCTAAAATATCTGACCTTACTGTACGAAGATTTTTAAACCGAGCATGATTACAAATATCTGCAGGAAAGAAAAAAGGCTTGATGTCTACAAGAGACATGGCAACCCGATTGAAGTTTGATCGTAACATAAAACGTTCATTGCCACAAAACGTATGGACGGAGAGCACCAGTTTGTATTTTGACGGAACATCATTCGCGCACAAGTCAAATCCAAGCGATCAAGCAAGATCCACACGACCAATGGTTTGAAGAAGATGAGATGAAGCATCTCTTAAATGCATATCAAAGGGGAAAAAAACAGGGACTGGTGGAAGGTTGTCCCACTTTTTGTTGCAATTGCCTACAAACACGGGGTTATACGAACAATATGAGGAACAGTTGACTGGAAGTTACTTTGCAGATTTCATAATGCGACATTTCGAAAAGGCATTTAAAAACAGTGTTAATCCAACAGAAAAGTTATTCCTACAAGATAGCGACCCTCGTCAAACTTCAGTTCCTGCGAAGAAGGCAATGAAAGATGTAGGTGCACAAAGGTTTTCCATCCCACCACGTAGTCCAGACATTAATCCGATAGAAAACTTTTTTCGTATGGCTCAAGTAAAGTTAGCTAAAGATGCGCTTGAACATAACATAACGAAAGAGACATTCAAACAGTTCTCCACTCGTGTCAAGGAAACCATGGTGTCTTATCCTATTGGATGTATTGACAAGATTATTGAAACCATGGATAAGAGGATGTCATTGATCAACAAGACAAAGGGAGCGAGGCTTAAGTACTAAATAGTAACTTAACAGACCACTCCATTATTATTGTTGTTTGCTGAAGATCTGTGAAACATTATTTGTGTACCAAGTTATATTTCTGCCCGCGGAGGCCAAATATCAGCCTGGAAAAGCTGACGCCGAATACCTCATCCATTAAGTATCATTTATGCATGCAAAAACATGTCTTACATCATTTGTTTCACAGGTCGTCAGTCATGTTCAATATTAATTTGTTTGTTGAGTTTTTGTTGTGTTTGCTATTGGCATTTAGTCCATAAGCAGCGAGTTTAGCTATTAACAGGCTAGGTGAGATGCAAACATAAGCTTACTCACAACTCCTGAATTCTCGAAGCATTTCTGCCAGTTTTGTAACACGTTGAATAAAACTTGTTGCGTACTGTAACCCTTTCTAAACCCACAAATGTTAGGAGAGAGAAATATTTGCGATAATTTATCTAGCTGATTTGAAAGGACCTTCTCAAAAACCGTTGATAGAGTAGGTAATATACTGTATAGGTACAATATCAGCTACTTTAAATTTATCAGGAAAGTATAAACTCATTCACACAATTCGTTACTTTCTGTTAACAATATTAGTGGCTAGTTTCAATATCTTGACAGAGATGTTGCCACGTGTCTTCGGGAAGAAACATTCGCTATCCGAAAAATATGGCGCGTTTACTCACGTGATACATTGCTGATGTCAGCAGAATATGAAATTTTTTAATGAGTTAAGAAGAAATTATCGACCTAAATTTAGCAAAAGCTAAAACAGTGGGAACTTTCTTTTCATAAATGTCATAATAAAGCGCTAAAATGTTTAAAATATAATGGAGTGCCAAATATAACAAAATAAGAAGAAAAATCTACTGTTTGATACGAGGGCTTGACCGGGGCGTGGGTGGGCGAAAGATGGATGTTCCATTTGGCTAATAAATTATTAACATTATTTGTTATATAAGTAAAGTGTTTCTCAAAAACCCTTTTTTAGATTTTCTAAAATATAGGTTACAATAAAAGGGCGTGGCGTACTACTTGTTAATATTTTATAAAACATTTTTTTTGCATGGTTCTACTCCAAATAGATGAAAACCCAGCTTCGAGAGGTTTTATGGCATTTTTGCTCCCCTACCCTAGCCAGAATAGGATTAAGCCTATTCTGATTGCTTGGAGGGTAGTACGAAAAATAGGTTGTGTATACAGATTGATAGCATACCAACTGTGGAAAAATAATTTACTGAAGATTGTTAAAATTTCGGAAGTTGACATCCCGAATCACGTTATTTACCATGCACATAGTATTGGTCCTGTTTTGAAAGATAAATCTGGTAAGAAAATACAGAGTGTAATTGTTCGATTTACGACATTCAGGCATCGGACAGTGTTATATAGGTCAAGGAAGTCAATGGATAAGAATAAAATTAAAATGAGGATGGATCTTATAAAATCCAGGCCATTATTCTAGTAGCTGACGATCCTTGCCTTAACTTTGTCTATGCTGATATAAACTGCAGGCTTAAAGTTCACCTGACTAGTGGCAATGATAAGCGTTTCTCGACATTTTAAGGGCTTAATGAAATGTTGTTAAAATTGGAATTCAACCTAGTGTTGTGTAAGTTTTTGGGAATAGAGAAATAGTATCAGCAACTTCAAGGTTACATGTTTCTGAACTAAATAATAACATGTTAGACGTTTTTCGACGCTCCCTTTTCTAATGATGCTCCAAGGTTATTCGCTGATACGTTCTGATCACCTATCTAATACTAAGCGTGAAAGGGTTTGCATTTATTATAAAGATCATCCGCCTTTAATTAACAAGCCAGATATGACCTCATTGAGTGAGTGTTTGGATTGTGGGTTAAAAATTAATAATAATAAGTGCTTTATAGCAGTTATATATAGATCACCCAGTCAGACAATTGGGAAATTTGAAAACTTTAAAGAAGATAGGGAACAACCTAATGTTAATGTTAATTGTAATAATTCAAATTTAAGTCTCTACTTAGGTGATTATAATGCTAGGAGTAAAAATTGGTGGAGTCACGATATTGACTCTACTCATGGTATGGACTTAGATGAACTTTTATCACACTTTGGCCTTACTCAACTAATAAATAGCCCAACTCGTTATTTCACAACCAAATTTGGAGTCTTGTGTTCATGCCTCTTTGTTTGAGAGTTGTCATCATCAAATAATTAATACTAAAATAAATTTTATAAAGTCTACATCCCGCCTCCATACGGGCGTCTTGTTTGGAATTACAGTAAAGCTATTATAAATCTTATAAAACAAAGCCAGTTTCAGGTTGATTGGTCAAAGCATTAGCAAATCACTCACTAATTGCATTCTTTATGTTTTTAATAACTTTGTTCCAAATAAAACTATTATTTGTAATGAAAAAGAACCACCTTAGATGACGATGATATTAAACAAATATATAATGATAAGGCGAAAATTTACCAAACATGTTAGAAATGGTCGAACTAATTTTGATAGAGAAAATCTTCGTAACATAACTAATTTATGTGCTACCTTGAGTTCTGATGCAAAATCGTCATATCTTACTTGTCTAGGCAATGAGTAATCCGCAATTAGTTTCCAAAACTTACTGGCCTATACTAAACATATTTTTACAAAAGAAAAGGATTCCTCTAATTTCTCCTATATTAGTTAATAATTCGTTTATAACAGATCCACTTAGAAAGGACTCTTTATTTAACGATTTCCTTGCACAACAATATACCCATATACAAAATACAAGTAGCCTATCACCCTTTGAGAGTAAAACTAAAAGTAAAATTGAAAATATCAATTTCAGTGTAAACGGTATATTATCTATCATTCATTCACTTAATGAAAGTAAATCCCATGGTTGTGATGGTGTTTCTATTTGTATGAGTAAAATGTGCGATGATTCGATTATTCCTCCTCTTATAATAATCTTTAAAACCGCGCTAAATACAGGCAATGATACGCTCTACTCTTACTTTGAGTTAAATAATATATTTTCTCCTTTGCCAATCAATATTTCGTAAGGATGACTCGTGTAGTTCAAAGTTACTTTCCAAAACTAATGAGGTTATTCAAATTTGATGCATGTCCAACTCTTGAAACACGAGTTATATTTGCTGGACATTTCCAAGGCGTTTTACAGGGTCTAGCATGAAGCTTTAATTTGGAAATTTAAAAGCGTATGGGGATCATGTTCCCCTTTAAATATCATAAAAGGTTTTTTGGCAGACAGCATGCAAAGGGTAGTATTGAATGGACAATCCTCATCGTGGAATAATCTTTAGCTGGTGTAGCACAAAGATCGATTCTCAGTACTTTATTTATTTAAAATATCTAAATAGTGAACTTAAAATAATAGCTACCTGGGACTATCAGTAGAAAATGTCTTTTAATCTAGACTCGTCTAAACAGGTGGAGGAAGTTATCTTTTCTACAAAGGGCTTAAATCCCATCATCCAATATTAGACTTTAACAATGATATTGCTTCGTCTAAAGAATCACACAAATACATAGCTACGGTACGGAGTTAGACAAAAAACTGAGCTTTGACCAGCATTTGAAGGTAAAAATATCTAAAGCTAACAAAGGAATTGGCTTTATTAACCGTCTTTATAGATTTTTACCAAGGCAATCATTGATTAATATCTATAAATCCTTATTTAGATTATGGCGATATAATTTATGATAATTCATATAATGAATATTTTTGTCAGAAAATCGAATCGGCTCACTATAATTCCTGCTTAGCAATTACAGGTGCTACTCGCGGTACTTCTTGCGAAAGATTATATCAGGAATTAGGACTGGAAAGTTTAATGGACAGAAGATGGCTCAGAAGACTTTGCTATACTTTTAAATTATAAGTAACAAAACTCCGGTATATTTAATTGCACCATAATGTCAATTATGTGGAACAGGAGCACTTGAAACATTAGAAGCAATTTGTATATTAATTTAAATGTAAAAAATGATATTAAAATGCTGGCAAATGCAAATTAATTTTTAATATCGTGATTAAGGTTAGTTCATCTATTGATACAGTAGGGAATGAATCAATGAATTTCCCCCCGACAAGTGCGCGAAAAACCGGAAGCCAGTTGTAAACAAAATGTCAAGTCTGATTTTCACTAAAATTTAAGTTAAGAAAGTATACATTACTTATAAACATTTTAAATGCAGCATGTAGCTTGACCCCAACAAAATTGCAACATAATTTTCTTTCTAGCGTAACACCATTAGAAAGATGGACCCAAAAGATGTTTTGAACAGGTAAAAACTTTCTATTAAAGACTCGATCTTCCGCAAGTCCTTGGTTTATATTATAACTTAAGGTGAACGGTTATTTCCTCGTTTAATATTTAATATTTTGTGAACGGTTATTTCCTCGTTTAATATTTAATATTTTGTTGTTTGTGAAAAAGTTGAACAGGAGAGTACGAGTGCCTGCCTATGCAGTTCAGTAACTAACACATTTGCGTGAAAAGGCAAGTTGTAAAAACCTACCAACTGTATAATCAAACAAAACTTAAAAACTTAGAAATAAGATGTAAGACCATTATATGCAAATGAAAAGGAACGACATTGATCATCTTCAAGACAGGCTGGGTGAAATACTCAACATAAAGAAGGATTATTATCAGACACATTGTAATTATAGTTGAATACGCCACTAAAGCATTGGATCTGCTGCTACCAGGAATGTTTCATTTAGCCATAAAAATTACTTGTATGAACTGGAATATTTTGAATTATACAAAGGAATTATTAATGTGTAATATTTAATAATTTGTTCTAACATAAAGTAACACAAGTATTTTCCAACTTGGAAAGGAGGTCTATTCAGCCACAAATTTGTTGGAAAGTTGTGGATGGTAAACTTCAAGGAGTGATTATAAGGAGGAGCCTTTTGTATCATATCATATTTATAACTCTTCAACGGTTCACGTTATTTTGTAAGCATTTATGTTTTATAATGGTACGTGTCGTAAAAAGCAATGCATGTTTCTTTAAAATGTAGAGATTTAGCAAGGACATGTGAGAGAGACTGGTCGTACATCCTATTGTTTCAGATCAAAGATACCGCCTTTGATTTTCAAATTTTCCCGCCGATGTAACTTCACGAGAGCAGACAGAATACTGTCAGATTTCCCACTATATATATAGCTTTTGATATGTATCTAATCACTCTTGTTGAAAACAAATCCCAGAATGCTGTAGTTGAATGAAATTGGTAATTGTTTTTAATCGTTGCTGGAAAGGAAAGTATGCATGCATACTTCAAGGAAGGAATGTTTTTCACGTTGCTGGTTTTGACCTATTTCTTGACTAGTGTGTTTGGCTTACTATAACTCATTGAAAATAACGAAGCAAAAGGTTTGGCAACCTCGTCGTATATCTTTTACGATTGAATAAGTCTATTCTACTTCCTGTTTTAGTTACTTTTTGCATTCACGTTAAACGTTAAACGTATTCACGATGGCTAATTTGGTAAATATTGACCAAAAATGTGTCAGATTTTCCTTCCCTTTTTCCTCACTTATCAAAATTCAAAGGCTACCCACCATGCAGATGTTACTGTAAGCGGAACCATATTTGTAACCTTCAAACATGAAAGCCAGCTGCTAGCCAAGCTGGTTAGCTATAGTTAACACTCAACACAATGTAAACATTAGTGTTAGCTAGCTAGTTAGTTATATATAGTGTAGTGCCTTTGTCCTTTTCAGAAACTAAAGAAAGAACAGATCTAAATTTTTGTTTCTAGATAGTGAGTATTTTAGTCTGACACACACAGCTGCTAACTTTCGGCTCTTTGTTCTCAACAGTGTAGCTAAATCTAGCTAGTTTGTTTGTAGTTTTAATTTGACTAGTTGGCTAGCTAGCTAACTATATTTCTTTATTTTTTCTTTAGATTTTTATTAGTTTTTAAGAGTGATTGGAATCCAGAAAAAATGTAACCCTTTTATTTAATGAATGATCTATCTTAATGTCTGTTATATGTTCTTGGAATAAGGAAGCACGAGTTTTTTCCAGTGGAAGGTGGAAATGTTTTGATGTCGTTACTGGTGATTATAGCGTGTATGGAACACATAACGTATTATAAACTATGCAGCCTATTTTCGTTGGCCCTGTCAAAACTATTATATACCAAGGAAGGTTCACTACGTTTTAGGGAAGGAAACTTAGACCCTTACGCTAGAGGTTATTCCCTGACGAAGGTCGGAGTATGTAAATATGCACCATAAAACTGTCGGATTTTCCCCGTTTTTGACTCGTTACTTCTGCTGGTTGGTATGGTACGGCAGAATAACGTTTCACTCGGTTGTTACAGTAGAAAAGAGCTTGTAATATTTAGCAAAAAGACTTTACGTATCTAATGAAAATATAATATAGCTACCTATAATTTATTGACTAAAAACACCAGAAGCATTCAATGGAGGTATTCAAATAAATAGATGTTCTGAAATGTCAGGAGATTTTTAGAACTGTTGACTGAGCTGAAGAAAAGAACAAAAACGTTTTTTAGATAAAACTCTTATAAAAATGGCTGCCTACAAACTAGGCGCCAAAATAATCAAAATGAGTTACACAACTAATGAAATAGCGTCTATGTATATAAAGAAGCTCTTAGTTAAACTTTTTCTGTTTACTTTTTCAGATTGGCGTAAGACTTAAGACTCCGAAGCAACCGTGATCATACTGTGATCATACAGCACAGGTGCAAGCGGGAAAGCTTCGCTTGCCTCAGAATGAGACAATGTGAGACTTTGGGATGTCTTGAAATGGAAAAACCAATGAATTAATTAATTGTTTCTGACTAAAATACACTAAGAGGAGTAACTCGACCGAGTTTCCCGTTAAAATGTATCCCCATTCTGGTTTTATGGACGCTCTGCCGGACATGAAAAAGGCCTAAAACCGCCAAAGGCTCAAATATTTTGTGTAGGATTGTAGCTAGCTAGTAGCCTAGGGGACAGGGGGACAGTTCATTTGTTTTTAGAAAAATGAAATTGAATATTTTGCTAGAATGGCAATAAATAGTGTTCTATATACTTGCTGGAGAATGATGTTCGTATGGTAGCTAACTAGAACCCCTATTCTTAGAATGCCTCTCCTTGTGAGGCCTAGTGATTTGAAAGCTACCTAGCTACATATCCTAGAAAAGTATGAGTTGTTTTTTGTTGTTTGAATCAGTAACTAGCTACACAAAATACTTACTTACTTACTTACTTACTTACTTACTTACTTACTTACTTACTTACTTACTTACTTACTTACTTACTT
>JANTOQ010540902.1:0-10957 GCA_027564595.1 Bythotiara depressa | reverse complement strand
GGGGGGGGTAATTTTACCCCCCCCCAACCTTTTAACGTCCATCAAATAGCCCAACCAAAATAGGGTTAAGAAAGAAAGTAGAAAAGTGAAACTATTAAGAGTTGAATTGCATAAAACTCAAATACAATTAGTTATAGAATCAATTAAATGTATCCATTTGTGTAAGCTATCACATGTTACTACTAACTACGTGCAATCTTGACAACATCATCGTCATTATAGTGGGCGTGGCCCGGTGAGGACAGTAGGTCCTTCCATGTGGAAACGTTTCCCAGCGTCTCATCCGTAAACCTATATACAAGATATAAATTTTTCCTCCATCCGGGAATCGAACCTAGGTCGCTCCGTCAAAGGCGATAGAGTTAACCGCTACACTACGGATCCACAAATTCTTGGAAGAACATATATTTATAGAATGATCAAACCAAAATATTTACCATTCAACAAAGAACACATAGTTAGTAGTTTATATTTTCCTGTTTTACTTTCTTTTCCCCTGTAGGCATTTGTTTCCGGAAATGTCACAATTTAAAATTAGTTTCCTAAAAAGTATTTTATCAAATGTAGCCATTCGTCTCCCCAATAATTACTTTATCAAATGTGGCCATTATTTTCCTCAGCATTTTCTTAATTAAGTAAAGCCATTATTAGTTTCCTCAAAATTAACTTTATCGAGAGTTATATGTTTCTTCAAAAAGTTTTTTTTTTAAATCAAGCATTTAGCATTGGAGGCATAATTCTAAGAAACAGCCTGGCAGCGTAGTTCACATATTAATGTACTCTGGTGATTATTTGGACTATTTACGCATAGACCGAAATGACCGATTTCGATGCATGGCGCAGTTTCGAAAAAAAAAAGGACTATACTTGCTTCAACCAGGGAGAGTCCAGTGTCTGCTCTGCTGAGACGAGCACAGTGCGTTCGAAAAGAAGGATTCAAAATACCTGCATACCTTCTCCATCACCAAAATTTCTGGACATTCCAGTGATTTTTATCGTGTATTTTCTAAAGATATCTGCTCGTTCGTAAGGCGGTTTTTGCAAAGCGTTCAACCCCCGCCCATCCCCTTCCATCTATATTAGACCAACTATTATTCCATTTCACTTGTGATCCACAAGTGAAATGGTTTTGTAACTAACTAACTAACTTCGTAACTCCTAACAAAAAGTTACAAAATAGCATCTATTCATTCCAACGGAGAAAAGTCTTATTTCGCTTCTATTATCAGGCTCTCCATAATTTATTCCTGCTGGCCAAGCAATAGATATCTGTTATTACCAGACTATATTATAAATTCAGGGCAGTATGGAAATCGTAGCGTTTTCATTGGTTTCCCGCAATATTCCCGAGTTTATTGTAGGGCTTTGTATTTCACAATGCAGGCTCCGATTTTGGAAGCCATTATGAATAACTGTAGAATTATAGAAGAAACGGACTAGAAAAAGGTCAAATGTAAACAAACTGTAAACTTTTAATTGATGTAAATGAAACTTTTTCTCAGTAAATACCTATATACCGATATGTTAATACACAACAACAAATAAAAACACAACAAATAAAAAAACTTTAAAAAAATGGGTGACTCAAAGTTCCTACTACTCACAACGAAACAACAAAAAACTCCCACTTTCCATCTGGTTGCCACAGTTCAAGCATGATATAAAACAATATTCCAGTTTCTCGACAACAAATAATTTTGAGTTGTGGAGATATCAACAGATGCATACTTGATAACTGCAATCACTATATAGCTAAGGTACTTCGTGTTATTATTACGATAAACAAAGTTTTAAAACTTTCTGCAGAACATTCGTTTGTCTATCTATCAAAGTAAAGTTTGCGGTACCGGCCGGGGCCACGGTTAATTTTCAATGTTTTTTAGCTTTTTAAATGAATGCGTATATTTTCCTTGCGCTCTTCTCCATTATCCATAAAAGTTAAGAATTTTAATGGAAGTCAGGTAATAAAAGACACACTGACACTGGAAAATAAAAGGTCCTTGGTCAAATCGCGCAGACCTCTCAAGCTCGGTCCGGACGTTAGACCACGGGCTTTGTATTTTCCAGTACAACATAAAATTTTATGTTGTGTGCAGTATTGTTTATAGAGATAATGACAAGTCTCTTTCTTTTTTATTGCAGCAAAAAACGATGGCGTCGTTGAAAAATTACGAAAGCAAAGACATCCACAAGTCTCTTAATATGAAGCATAAAATATATTGAAAAAGAATTAACAAGTATAGACGTTTCCCAAACATACAACGTCTCAACGAACAGTGCTTCAACATGGGTAAAGAACAAAGAAAAATACTTGTTTCTTTTGAAAACGGGAGGAAACCAAAAAATCAACAGAAAATACGTGGTGGTATTCACAATGATTTAGAAAACAATCTCCTAAAATGGGTTCTATCTGCTAGATCAAGCAATATTCCTGTCAACGGAAACATATTAAAGGAAGACGTATACTTGATGGAATAAAATAAAATAAACGTTATAATTGTTGATGACCCATCTTCATTTTCTTTATACATTAAACACTGTAAATTATAAACTTTAACACTTTGAGTTGCAGATAACTCACTTTTTCAGCTTTGCGCTCTTTGTCAGCAAATTTCTTGCGAGGTCTACAGAACTACAGAAAGTTATCTGTTTTATGTCAATGTTTTTTGCATGGATCATTTGATGTTTATATTTTGTGTAGATCATTTGATGTTTATTTTTGGTGTGGATCATTTGATGTTTATTTTCTGTGTAGATCATTTGATGTTTATTTTTCTTATCTGTAAATAAAATTGGAGAGTATTCGTGGAAACCTTGATAACAATCTCGCGTGACATGGACATTTTATCATTTAGCACATCGTTTACAGCAACGTACCTGAACGTGCATTTAATAAAAGTGCATTATTGTACAGCAAAAGTGCAAACGTTCTTACTTCTAATAGCATTTCATTCTAATTCATTGTCGGAGAATCCAAATCTGTTTCCGATCACAACTCTGTAAACGGTTTTATTAAATTACAAACTAGAAAATATTTTTAATGCAGATGAGTTTGCACTGTTTTACCTAATAGTGCCAAATAAAACGTTCTACTACAAACGTCAAACATGTTCTGTTGAACACAGCAAAATATGTCTAAAAGGTAATGCAGCTGCAACGTACGTTTCCCAGGTCTGAACCCCAGGTTCAAAAATATTACGCCTACAGTACAGATACTAATGTCATCGAAAAGTTTGAATGGACAGTGGAATATTTGAAGAATATCTAAAATAATTGGTCCGGAAATTCTCAAGTGAGGTGAGAAAAGTAGTCTTGCTTATTGACAACTGCCCTGTACATCCACATATTACAGGATTGAAAGCAAGTCACTTGATCTTTCTTCCTAAAAATACTGTCAGTTACGCAGCCAATGGATCAATTTGTAGTCAGGTACTTGAAGGAAAAATACTACCAACTCAATGCAGAAATATCTATTCGGGGAACAAGTCAGTTGCTTATAATGAGGATCGTGTTAGAAGAAGATATGACCGGATTTTACTGGATTTTATCAGTAAATTAAGAAGCATTTTATTTCTTAGGTGCTTTATTTCTTAAATGCGCAAGGAATTGAAGGTGCATAGATATAAAAAGTTCGAAAAGGTGAATAAAGTCCAAACATAAGTGATGATCAAGGTGCATGGGCCTCTGTCTTTGCTTCAATACATTATTGTATTGTCATTTTTGACACCAATAATTTGTTGTAATCCATATCGCATTCTATTGTATCAAAGCAAACACTATGACCAATATACCACATTCTTTCCTTTCCTTGCAACTTCAAAATCGCATAAATCATACCATTAGTTAAATCCTGATGTTCATACTTAATAAAGGTACTCAAAATTTTTGTTTCTCGTATATTTACGTTTCTGCCACCTCTTCTTCCCAATTCCTTTTGTAACGCTTCATTAGCTTCTTGTATCGTTGGTTTCTTTGAATTGTATTGCGAATACACTGATGATTGACCTGATAAAGTAAGTATAACAATTGACAATGATCTGTTTTACTTTATAGCCGTACACACCCATGGATGTAGGTTAAAAATCCCAGGATATATACTTCCAGGTTCCATGGTGTAGCATATTTTCTACCTCTTTTTTAGGGTATCATTCGGCTAGATATCTAGATAGGGTTAAATCTCAGTGTTTTCTGTAGAATTTCCAAGGATATGTTGCCAGTGAATGAACACTTACCAAACTCATTACACCCATAGGCGTGTACTTATATAAAATGTAATAGCCCAATTAACGAAACAGCATAGCGACATCGTGACTAGATAATTGCACCGTATAAGCGCTACAGTGGCCTCATACTGGAAAGGCAGAAATCACGGAACGAGGTTGTGATAATTGGACACGTGAACTACAAATAAACACAAGATAGATACATTAAATTAGTTTCACTGTGTGATGAATGGTATAAAACGGGATTCTTAAGAAACGTTCCCACTATGGAAATGTTTTACATACAGCCAAAAAAAATACTTTATTCTCCAGTCCTTTTAGGGAAAAGTATTTAAATCCAAACGTTTCTTTTGTGACAAACATATTCCTCAATTGACATTTATATCAGTCGCATATCTATTATTACCATTAAAGCGATTCTTGCTCCAGAAATCAGCATTAAAAAAAGGTTTGTTTATCACATCGCAGAACGTTTGTGATCTCAAATAATATTTGTTACAGGAATTTCAAACAGTAGTTGAATATATTTTCTGTCTAGTAAGATATACAAAGTTACAACTATACACTTATGCGTATAGAAAGTTGTGGCGGGACGCGAAGTATCATTTCTATCAAAGCCAAAATATCATATAACCCCTTATTGAGCACTAAGTGTTTGTTAAGTTATATTTCTTTGTTTATAAAATTAGAGAGAATGATATAAAAGATGATAATTGATTTTTGCAGCATTTTAAAGGCAGATAATTTGGGAATATTTTTTACTTACAGATTAGGGAATGAATTCCATAACATTGCTCCACGTTATGATACAATAAATCTTGAAGTTGCCTTTAGTTTGTTAATTAGTTGGAAAGTTGTGGTGTTGATAGAGCCAACTCTACAATATGAGCTATTAACTGCAAATATGAGCTATTAACTGCAAATAATTATTGTACATTTTCTGTAGTTGGTTGTTCTTGTATTTAAACATAAATAAAATTATATTTTAATAAAGCTCAGGTCGGTATAAATTTACAATATATTTAATTTTTACATGTGTGATTTAGTATGTTCATATATATACTTGAAGTATATAAGTCTGCTTATATGTTTTTGACGGCTAAGTAGGTTTTTAATTTAGATTTTTGAGTACTGCCCAATGCCATGTTACCGCGTGAAAACTGGCTACGAGAAAACGAGAACTGTATTTATTACATTTTATTGTAAATAATGTCTAGTTTTATATGTTAATTTTGTGGTGATTGCAGTAATTTGTTTTTTCCATGTTAAATGTTCATCAACTATTATACCGATTAATTTACTATGACATTCTCGTTTTATTTCTTGAACATTAATTGTTAGTTGTGGTAGTTTGAGTCGGATGCTGTCACCAATTGACTGTTTATGGAAAAAAGTATATTTTGTTTTATCAGCGTAC
This sequence comes from Bythotiara depressa, assembly GCA_027564595.1. Classification (NCBI taxonomy): domain Eukaryota; kingdom Metazoa; phylum Cnidaria; class Hydrozoa; order Anthoathecata; family Bythotiaridae; genus Bythotiara; species Bythotiara depressa. Next base: position 5,317 of record JANTOQ010540902.1, on the reverse strand, counting down.
ATTGATAGCTTGTTTGCTTTAAACTAGTTGTTTATTTATATGAGTTCGTTATTCAATATTTTGAGCAATTCTTTGATATCAGAGTGCGAACAAAACAGGAAACATGATTGGATAATTTAAAAAGGATACTTTGTGTAGATCATTTAAAAAGGATACTTTATGTAGATCAATTAAAAAGGACACTTTGTGAAGATCATTTACTTGCATAAAGAACAGAAGGACGCAAGGACCCTTGTGGATCTCTTCATGTTATTGGTAAAGGAATTATTTTCATCAATCGCGGTATTAATTTTGTCAGTTCAAGAATAGAAAGATAAAGATAATTTTGCTGAAATCCAAATTATTTTGTGTATAACAAATTATTATTCGTAAAATATTTAAAGCTTCGATTTAATTTTTGCAATTAATGGTAGTACTGATATTGGTCTATAATTTGACATATATGATGTGTGTCGCCGGTTTTAAAAAAAGGAGTGACCTTTGCTATTTTAAATTTTTTGCAAATAAATAAAGGTAATTATGTGAAAAAGTGGAACAATTAATTTATTTTCACCAGTCTAAGATGATATTACTTGATATATTCACAAAGCTAGGCTTGTTATTTTTTAGAGAATTGATCGCAAGTTTTGATTTGCTGGTGTTGTTATATTTATTCTTATTATTTCTAATTTTCTTTATCTTAATTTAATTTTAGAAACAGGAAATGAAACGTTTCTATATCATATAAAACGTTGGATTGAAAAGCACAAGGTTTAAAATTTTTTAGCAACTAATGCTCACTTTTTTCAAGCCTTCATTATATTTCAAAATTGATGGTTAAAAATGCGTGTATTGTATTTATCTCTCTTTCTTTAATCTAATAAATTTACTTATTTATTTATATATTTATTTTCTATTCACTAAAACAGATTTGAATCTCGAATTCCTCATCACAACCTAGAACCATGTTGTTCCACTTATTTTAAGATACAAACTCGAGGCTATATCTGCTGTATTGGAAATGAAGAAATGTATAAGGTTGATAATGAACAAGGAGACTAGCTTCAGAAAAAATAGGTCCCTTGTCCAAGAAGCTTGCAAATTTTTCATTTATACATATTTTATAACGTAGCATTGGAATTTGAAGTTAATTTTTAACAACTGATAAATTATCACTCATATTTTTATGGGGTCCATCTATTTTTAAACACATCATAGCCCAGTGTTCTCTCCTAACATATCCAAACATATGCAGGTTACTTATTAAAAAAGAAAAAAAGAGAATAGAAGTCCCTAAGAATGTCGCGCTATTTAGCTTATTTGAAACGGTGAGGCGGTATTTGTAGATATTTGGCCGAGAAAATCCATATTCCAATATCCACCAGTGAACGGAGAAGTACGAATAAACACAACGTTGAGTACAATTTTCAACACATTTGTGTTTTATATCTTAGTGTTAAGTTATCTTGCAAAATATACTTTGTAAATTTTCTATTAGTTTATAATTTATTACTCTGAACCATTTTTAGCTGTCCTGTATAGTTAATCTGTTCCTTGAAACCTAAATTATTATACGATAGAGGGTGGGACCCGCCTAAATGCTTTCATTGTTTAGTTGTCTAGTTTAGCAGAAAAATTCCGTAACTCTAATGGAATAAGATAAGCTAGAATAAGATAAGTCACTGTGCTCAGTGCGTACAACTACTTCATGTTCGTTTTATGTTTTAGGCTTTCTTAGGTGCACCTAGACAAGAATGGGTTAAATTAACAATAAAACAATACTTACGTTGATTTCTATTTTCTTGATATGATCTTCCTTCCAATCCATTTTTAGCAGCAGACGAATCAATTTGCATAATGGGTTGGTTGTCAATAGAACCTCCAGCAGTGGGAATCATTAAATTAACAGGAGATTCGCTGCGTGTAACTCCAGTTGAATCAACAAGTGTTTTAATCAGATATCTTTTTTTCGGTCTCAAAAACACCTGGTACTCTTCTTGTGGTGTGTAATCTAAGTACTCCAAAGCCTTTTTCATACAAGGTGCCCAAATAAGGAAGTCGTAATTTTTCCATTCAGTTTTATTATTCGGAGACGCCAAATGAAGTGAAACTTGGTTTTGTTGTCTTCGTATTTCACTCACTCGTGTATTCAGCTTAACATCTAGACGCTCTGTCTCCTTTATACTTTCTAAGAGATTTCCAAGCCCTCGGGGATTAATTTGATAACCTAAAAATACCAGCCACACACTCTTGTTACACCTTTATGAAAAGTTATTGAAAAGACCAGTTCAGCAATAATAGGTGACCAGGATATATTTGCGTAGGAAGGAAGGTGGAAAGGGTTTGGTATCAGTAGAGGGATGCGTAGGAAGGAAGGTGGCAGGGGTTTGATATCAGTAGAGGGATGCGTTGATTTGACAGTGCTTGGTTTTCAGAATTATGTCATTGATATTAGTAGAGGTTGATTATAGCTCCCAGAACCTATCAGGAAGAAGATGTGGAAAGTGTTGTGGACTATAAGAGAAGAATGAAATCAGAAAGAGATTTGAGTTTAGAGGCAAAGCATTTCACTGACAGACTGTGAAAACTGTTGAAAATTTGTAGGAGTGTAGAGCAAGAAGACAAAAGTAGTTGCAACAGCTGCTCAGAGTCAGGCCCTTAGGACAAAAGCTATTAAAGCGAAAACAGACAAGAGCTAGAGAGATATTCTGCGTATAATGCGTAAGCCATCTGATGAGATATTTGTCCATATAAATATGGAAAACTAGCTCAGAAAGAGAATAAGAGACAGCATAATGTAGTAGCGATAGCTCTGTATTGGGAGTTGTGTAGAAAGTATGGTTTTGATTATTTGGTTGGGTATTTGTATCCAATTCAGACAGACAATATTATTACATCTAGGGTTGCTGTTATTGTTGTGTTGAATTAGGTAAGGTATTGCATGTTAATTGATCTTATAAATAACAATATCATAAGAATATTATTTCTGCTACTAGTTTTGACTTTTATCTACTCACTCTCAAAAAACAAAAATTATGAATACAATCCCCATCCAATGTCTCCGTTGTATTCAGTACATCTCAGAGTTAGTAATTCTACATTAGATACAGTTCACAAACAGTATCACTCCATGAATATAGTAATTTGACGACGCTCTTTCAATTAACAGGAATGTAAATGTTTATACATTTCATGAAAGAAGTAAACGCAACCTCATCTCAATACAATTATCTAGAGATCTAAGAACCTTCCTTATTCTGCTTCTATGAGATTTTATGATACCAAGAAAGTATACTTAATAAAATATTTGTATAAAAGCTAAGATGATGGTGCTAGTGGTGGCGAAAGTTACCTTCATACTCTGTCAAAAGGGCAATAACGTCATCCACGTGGTCATATATTGGAATATTATTATTTTACCTTTGAGGTAATGTATAAAGGTGAGATGATTTTGACATTATTTTTAAACACACGAACAAACAAAAATCTATTTACCGTTCTGCCGGTTCCCATTAACTTTACCAATCAACATATCTACCACTTTTGGAGTACACCACATCAGCCCGTAATGTGACGCCACTTTATCAACTCGATCGTAACCATGGCTTACAAGGTAATAGTCAAAGAGATCTGTCAGCATCTCATATGTATTGTTAACAAGGAAATCTTTGAATGTCCCTTGCAGTGAAAGTTTAACCTAAATGATTGAACAAAGATATAGTGATTATACGCTAACCTTTAATGCATGTCTCCCTGGAAAGGCATCAAATCATTGGTTATTTCTTTGGGATTTTGCTTTTTCCAGGGGGTTACTTATTGGTAAAAGCTGGTAAGACCTCCTTGATTCCTCATAAACATATAAAGGTTCTCATTCAATAGGACGTTTAAGGTAGAAACCTAATTTTTCAAAAACAATTTATAGTCTCCTTAGAAGCTAAATTTACCGTAGAATCCGATTATCGCACTGAAAAAAACATCTAAAATTGTTTTCCTTGTGAAAAACTGGAATTTATTACACTACCTGCAAAATCTGGTTCCTTAGCAACGCCCTTAGCAACGGGTTGTAACCCGTTTTAGAGGCGCTTATAGTAGTAATATGCCAGTTATTATTACGCGTAATCATTCAACACTGCTCTATCTCGTAGAACTGGCGCTCGCGAGTGATATTAGCCACAGAAAGCCCTTATGACTAACAATCAGACGCATCATAGAAGTAGTGAAGGAGAAAAATCTGCCAGCATTACTCCTATTCATCGACTTCTCAAAGGCGTTTGATTCTATCCACAGAAAGAAGATGGAGGAAATACTTCTAGCCTATGGAATTCCTGAAGAGACTGTCGCAGCTATCATGATGCTCTACAGAAACATTAAATCTATGGTTCGCTCATCTGATGGTGATACAGACTTTTTTGACATCATGGCTGGTGCATTGCAAGGAGACACCCTAGCACCATATCTGTTTGTGATCTGCTTAGATTATGTGCTAAGGAAGGCTCTAGATACAAACAAGCAACTCGGTTTCACACTGACAATGTCAAAGAGTCGACGCTACCCTGCCATAAAGATAACCGATGCAGATTATGCCGACGATCTGGCTATTATCACTAATTATCAAAACGATGCATCGATCCTGCTGCATGAAATAGAATCTGCAGTAAGTGAAATTAGTCTATATGTAAATGCAGGAAAAACTGAATTCATCAGCTTCAATCAACACCACAGTGGAACTATCAATTCTTTGAGCAACGATAACATCAAGGCTGTTCAATATTTTACATATCTAGGGAGCAATATAGCATCAACTAAAAAGGATGTTAAAGTGAGACTTGGGAAGGCCTGGGCTGCACTCAATAAATTGGACAAGATATGGAAATCATCTCTCCCAACCATCCTAAAAAGAAACTTCTTTCGTGCTGCAGTAGAGTCTGTATATGGTGCAACCACATGGACACTGACAACAACCTTATAAAAAACAATTGATGGGGAATACACTCGCATGTTACGTGCTGCACTCAATGTATCGTGGAAACAACATCCGACAAATATGGAGTTGTATGGAAACATTCCACCGATCAGTGTTACCAACCGGGATCGCAGGCAAACGCTGGACATTGCTGGCGCAGTAAGGATGAGCTTGCTAGTGACTTACTACTCTTACGGCCAAAGCACGGAAAGAAAACTGTAGGACGGCCATGCAAAACCTACATAGATCAGTTGGCTGAAGAAACTGGTTGCCTACCACAGGACCTTCCAACGTTAATGACAGACAGAGAGAGAGAGAGAGAGAGAGAGAGAGAGAGAGAGAGAGAGAGAGAGAGAGAGAGAGAGAGAGAGAGAG
>JANTOQ010540901.1:0-20067 GCA_027564595.1 Bythotiara depressa | reverse complement strand
GAGAGAGAGAGAGAGAGAGAGAGAGAGAGAGAGAGAGAGAGAGAGAGAGAGAGAGAGAGAGCTATGAAAATGTTAAATTCGTTTATGCAGATGCTAACTGCAGACTTAAAGTATACCACCAGTCTGGGAATGAACAGTTCTTTTCATCGTGTGAGGAGCTAAAGATAGTATTAGATAGGCTTTAGTTTGTTTTGGTTTAACGATATAACGATCAAGTGGTGTTATCGACTTCTGATTCTTAACTAAACAATTTTAAAATTTTAACTATTAATGGTATCTCAAACTCAACTTTCCTCTTATACATAGTACAAAGTAAAGATATTTCTATAAACTTTAATATCAATCCAACATCACTCAATCATCCCAATTCGCCACTTTGTGTAGTATCATTAAATATGATGTTTAAATTTGTGTTTGAGTTACTGATTATAAAAGTATTTAACCATTAGGTTTTTATTAGGTTTTTATTTTGTCTTTTTGTTGTGTCTGTGTGTTTTTCTTATAGGTCACAATGGGTAGTTAGAATAACTTACGCTAATGTTGTCAAAACATCCTATTCCATGAGGATTGATGTAGTACTTTATAGGGCGTGCAATGGATTGTTCAATAGGTTGAAAGGTTATTATTGTGGGATATGTAAATTACTTTACTTTACTCATTATGTTCAGTTGTTGTTTATCATTATACTTACAACCCTTACTGTCGCAATAAACTGCGTTAGAAATTTCTTTCCATAATATGTCATCTAACTTTAGAATTAAAATATTTATTCTTGACTGAAATTACTATATTTTTATGAAACAAATATATATTTTCAATTCATAAATATGATATAATTTGTTTATTGGAGGCATTTCTGAAATCTTCTTTTTTAGTGTTGATCCATGGTTGAATTTTACTGTCTATTCCTTAATATGTTCTTGATGTGAAACTAGACTGAGTTTGTGTTTATTATAAGGAACACCTTCCACTAGCCCCAAATCCTATATTAACTTGATTATTTGTGGAAACCCTGTTGAAAAATGTATTCATGATACATCCTTGTCAGTCCGGTTTTCGTAAAAACGATTCTTGTGTGTCAAAGATACACGCAATAACTCATGAAATATTTTAGAGTTTTGATGTTATACCATCACTTGAAACTCGTGATGTATTTTTAGACATCTTCAAGGCATTCGACAGGGTATCGTATGAAGGTTTACTTTTCAGGTTAAAGTCTTATGGAGTAAATTAAATGGTCCAGTATTAATTCTTATTAAAACTTCTAATGCAAAGGGTTACCTTAAATGGACTTCATCCTGGACGCATATTTTTGCCGGTGTACCTCAAGGACCAATTCTTGGTCCTTTGTTTTTTCTCATTTATATTAATGATATCCCTGATGGACTTCAGGGTAATGTTAAGATTTTTGCTGATGTTTCTTTTTCAAGTTGTCTTTAATTGGTTGCTGACTGGGCTTTAAAATGGAAAATATAATTTAATCCAGATCCTTCAAAACAAGCTGAGGAATTTACTTTTCTACTAAATATGTCAATATTGAACTTCCATCGTTAACCTTCAAGGAAAGTTTTGTCTCCACGCAGCAGTCAAATAAACACCTGGATATGATTTTAGACAGAAATTGTGACTTTGGCCATCACTTGAAAGAGAATATTTCTATAGTTAATAAAAGTATTGCCTTAATAAAACGTACTTAAGAGATACTGTACATGATATTTACAAATATGTTATAAGACCACACATTGATTATGGGGATATAATCTATGAAAACCCACGTAATGACACATTTTGCCAATAACCTGGTCCATACATGGTACTTCTCGTGACAAATTTTATCAAGAACTGGGTTTGGAAAGTTAAAGAGACAACATATGGTATAGACGGTCATGTTTCTATTATAAAATTATAAATAATCTAAGTCGTATTTATTAAAAAAGAATTAGTACCCAAAGTAAGATCTCAAACGAATAACTTTAGACCTTTTAGGAATTTTTATACTGTTGCCCTCAGAACAAACCGTTTTAAAGCATCTGTTTTTCCTTCGTGCGCAAGCAATTGAGAACAACTTGAAACCAATATTTGTAATTCTTCATCCTTATGGTCCTTTTACCACCGCTTACAAAGATTTGTGAGACATGTTGCAGCACCTGTGTATAGTGTTCATAATCCACGTGAATTAAAATTATTAATTAGACTCCGTCTTGTTTTCAGTCACCTTCGTGAACACAAATTCCGCCACAATTTTCAAAATACTTTTTTGTTCATCTGGAACTAATTCTATGGAAACTAACGAACAATTATTTTTGCACGGTCCGATATTTTCTGCTCAACGCATTATACATTTTGACAACATTCATGCCAATGATACATTTATTTTTCCGTATACTGCTCTTCATTAATAAAATTTCTTATTTATGGTAACGGAATTTATAGCCTAAATAGGAATAAACTTTTTCTTTCTTTGTACTGGACTATATTATTCAATTGAAACGATTTGGTAATCATCTTTTGTAAAACAATCTTTTGCTTGAACGTTGTTTTTGTTATCCATTTTAATGCATCAGGTAATGTTTCCTGGCGATATCAATTCGGTGCCTTGCAGGGAACATTTCCAATTCTTCTTGTATCCTATTGTTTATTTATATTGTGTTCATCCTTGTTTTATAATTTCATATTTCAAATTCCATATTTTGATTTTTCTGTTTTAACGTGTGCTTATGTTGTAAATTTGTATATTGAATATATAAAAAAAGAAGTCTCGAATCAACCAATGAATTATAAAAACCATATTACCAGTATCTCATATAATGCAACAGATATCCTTTGACCAAACAACGATACAGAAATTAGTGGCTTTTTTTTCTTTAATATATTTAAAGTTGACAAATTATAGTAATAAATACATAATAATCTAATTAAAGTTATGGGAAATGATATACTGATCTGAAGTAGTCACAGCTGGAGAATGTTACATATTTGTAATGGACTATCAAATTTACCTCTATTCATTAGAAAGGTAATAGTTAAATTAAGCAGATTAGTATGTACAAACACCTTTATAACTTTATCTTGACTTGGTGGTAGTACTGCAATATTCATATCATATAAACTGTTAAACAGTGCTTGCCGACGATGCTACAACGCAGCAAAAGGTATTCAGTTGACTCAGGTCCCTCTGTACAACTACATAGAGGAGTTTGGGTATTTTTAAAGTTGTGATTAAATTTATGTTCACGTAATCGAGTTAGGTATTTAAGACCAATGGTGTTGTGTACATGGAAAATGGAACGAATTGAAGAACGTATAAAATTTAAGAACGCGATTTTAAAAATACATACAAATGTAGAGTCGTTTATTTCAGTGCCACGTTCATTCTATTCCTTGGTACAAAATGGAAAATACGAAGAACGAAAAGTATCTATACGCACTGGGAGGGGAATACGTACGAGATATTGGTTCAGGTATATAGTTTAACAGATACGAAGAGCTCGTGTTATTTTTAATTTTATAATAAAGCATGAGCCTTCTAAATAATCTCCAATCAGATAAATATTTGTTTAATGTGTGACGGTAAGAAGTTGGTAAATGCAACAATGGACAGGTATACAATCTGGTATGGAGCAAGTAGTTAATTTGAATGAATATAGTTGTAAATTGTATTTAAATATACATTTCCCAAAGATGTTCCCACATATTGTCGAAAGTAATATTTGGTCTATATTTCTTATATAAATTATTACTCTCTCTTTTACGAATAGAAAAAACAATAGCTTTTTTCACATGTCTGGATAGAAACCAGAATTGAGGGCAGTCTCAGAAATAATTTTCTAACATTGCTAATAATTTGAATTTAAATAACGAAATAAAGATAATGTATTTTTCATATATCCTACAATAGGTAAGCGTTTTTTATTGTTATATTGTAAAATAATTTGGTAAAAAGCAGAAAATTCTCCTAGTTACTCGTATAATAATATATTTATGAATGGTATATTCTGGGATTCTCCATATGTTACAATGGCTCTTCATCATGTAAATTGAAATAAATATAAATTTCTCTAGAATTTTCCCACATATTGGCAAAAGTAATATATGGTCTATATTTCTCATGTAAATTATCACTCTCTCTTTTAAGAAATAGAAAAAACAATAGCATTTAGTTTTGCTATCAGAAGATCGATTAATTTAGCAGGTTCATCCAAGCCTTATAGCGTTAACCCTAATTGGCATGGGGGAGGGCTTAATCGCTCAAAATAGTTTTTTCTCCTAACTTATTTTTCCTTTCTGTGCATCTGCTAAATTTTGTGACTTTTAGTGTCTATTCCCTACATTTCCTGAAAATTTGATAAAGAAATGATTAATATTTTGGCTGTAATTGACCTTTTGTCAAGGTAACATGAAAATATTTTTCTCATATTTATGTTGTAAACATTGAATTATAATGTGTAAACAAAGATATTGACATTAATAATTACTTTTTAGGTATGATATATGCACATGCTATATGGTAAAAAAATGTTAAAAGATTTTGACCAAAAATGTTTTGACCAAATTTGGTCGATTTGTGGTCAATTCTTGATGAAGTCATCCCCCCATACCAAACAATCTCATGAAAGCCCATGAAAATTAGGGTTAAGACTTAGACTCTTTTTGTTAAGATATGGGGCAGTTTGGATACCTACAATAGCGTCTATCTGATAAATATTCTAATACGTCCAAAAACATATTTCACCAGTTTCGCTGCAACGGATTACACCACAAGTACACTATTAGACCCAGACATATAGGTAGATTAAAGGTGACTAACTCCTATTTCTCTAAGACTGTCCGTTCAGGAGATATAAGTACTGTAACAGAAGGTACCAAAAATGACGCATAAATGCCTCTAAGGGTCTAAAAGTCTAAGGGTTAACTCTCCCGAAGGAATGGTTATCGCAGTTTTTTCTAGCCATATTCTTTCTTGTTTTGTTTTTTATGTACCCCTGGTAGATCTACTCCTGGGAGCCTTGCTATAAATGAAAAATAAATGAACGGTGGTGATTTCCTAGTACTCTCGTATGTTCTTACAGAAATTATATGTTCTTAATAACAGGCTGAGCGAATTTGTAAACAACTTGTATTGGAAAGGGCGACCAACACGCCAGTAGAACACATATTACGTAATAGGTTGAGCTTACCCTAACTTGGTGAACATTCCAAAGTGTATCACCTCCGTACCTCTATACAAAACGTTCCCTCTTCCGAACTGGTCCTTCATTATTACGTTGCCATCGCTAATATTGACTTCTGACTGACCATTATCATCAGCACCGATAGTGTAAGGGGACTTGCCTCTTCCATGTGTTTTGAATGGAATGTAAATGTCAGGGAGTGTCATTGTATTCGGCACTATGAAAACAAGATAACATCACGTTATTTGAAAATCTTTAGATAAACTATTTCACAAAAATAGATATTTAATATGATGAGCCTTGCTTCTTTAGCGCCGTGCATTAAGGAAATCAAAGTCTTACATGAAAATACTCAACCCTTAGGATCCGAAGGAATTTTTTTTAAACTTGCACTTTAATGGCATCAAAGAAACACTACTAGACGCATAATTTAACGTAGATTACAATGGAATATTCCTACCTTCCTGTAGACGTTTCTACACTGAGTTATACGCACTGCAACGAAAGGTACCAAAAAGACACCTAAACGCGTCTTTCGGATTCTAAGGGTTACCGTAATTATACGATTTAGCGCACGCCGTTCGAATAAGCTCCCCCCTCCCCCACCCCCGAATAAGCGCATCCTTTAAAACCACAAATAATTTATAACCGCACTCCCTCGATTAAGCACACCCCTCCGATAAGGTTGTGTAACTTTCGACTAAAGCAAATATTTTTTTGAATAAGCATACCCGTGCTGTACAACACAAATTCCCCTAATGACAATAGATGGATGTGAAGAAAGCATACTTATAATAGTGGTGGGTGTTATATTACGTTGTTAAGATTGTGTTCGTAGTTTATATCAATATTCATATGTTTGCAAATATCTTTAAATTTGAAAATTTCAGTTTTTAATTTCTAAAAAAATATTTTCCTAACAGTCCGAACAATGAAAGTAGCAGGCACAACTAAGCCATTTTCAAGCATTCTTGGACCGCATACTTTAGACACGGAATACGCCCACAGAATTCTCGTCATATTGTTTAGCTTCTACACAATGATCTTCTCTGCAATACAATATTTCACCAGTAATTGGCTTACATGTACCTTTATATACATGATGTTCGTGAATCACAGATGAAAACCTCAAGTGGTTCATTTTCTTCCAATTTACATTTTTTACTCAATTCGTCAGTCTAATGTTGCTAGTTGCAGTATCACAAGATAATGTTTTTAAAGTTAGGAAAATAAATCCAAAGTTGTGAAATCACTTCTCCTAAATCTAAAGGTGTGTAATCACGCCATCTAAATCTAAAATTTGTTTCGAATCTTCAGTGGTTTCAATGTAAACAAATGAAGAAATGGCTTCGTTACCAGCAAGACGCGAATCTCACAAGGGGCTGAAAATAAAAAGCTATACGATGCAGTTAAGCTGCAGTTAAGCCGCAGAGAGGTTTTGTGAAGCTCGTAACAGAATAATTGAATGGAAGAAAAACAAAGATGTTCTCACCTGTCTCAAGAAATCTAGAAAGCGTATTGATGGCGGGGGGAGAAAGCCGCTTGATGAAGATATGGAGGACAGCTTAGTCGAATGGATTCAGGAAAGGAGATCCAGGGGTTTTCAAGTGTCTGGAAAACTAGTTTGTGCTAAAGCCAAACAATTATTCCAAAACATTGATCCCCAGGGGAATCCCCGTGACTTTGTCGCATCTCGTGGGTGGTTACAGAAGTTCTTGAAGAGGCATTCTTTGTCATTTCGGCCCAGAAAGATCCAGAAATGCTTGTCGATAAGCTCGTTGGTTTTGTCCTGCAAGGCCATCGATTACGACAAAATTACCAGTACGACAACCGATATATCACTGCAATGGACAAAACAGCGGTTTGGCATGACATTCTCTCAGACACTACTATTGAGACTACCGGGCCAAAAACTGTCAGACTTAAAACCACAGGTCACGAAAAACGAAAGTTGCAGTGTGCTTAACTGCAAAAGAACAGGGTAATAAACTCAAGCCATTTATTGTTTTTGCTGGAGCTAAACGTAAATGTGCCAAACTACACGATGAAGTCAACGCCAGGAGTTCTGTCACTACATCCGTACATCCGTGAATGGCTGGAGAGTAATGACGAACTTACGCAACGTTACTTGAATGAGGCAATCGGACAGTTCTCGTTCGCAAGACGTCTTTTGGTGTGGAACACGTATAAATGCCACGTAAGTGATGCTACTAAAGCTGTCCTTCCGAAATTCAGCATCGATGCTGCAATAATTCCTGGTGGGTGTACAAATAAGATTCAAGCATCTGATGTGGCTTGGCACAAGCCATTTAAAGAAAAGGTTACATTATTTTATGATGAATGGATGGCCAACAAAGCATGTCATACGTTTACTTCGGCGGGTAACATGCGAGGACCATCCAGACAAACAATTATACAAAATAACTTCCGTGTCAAATGATAACCGATTCTTTTCGCAGTTGTGCCATAACAGTAAACGTAGATGGCAGTGAAGATGAAGCAATTCACTGCTTCAAGAAAGGTGAACCATGTGAAGCTGTCTTATAACGTCTGCGGGCGTTAACAAGCAGGAGATCCGTTTGAAGGTATTATGGAAAGTGATATCGATAATGCTTGCCCAGAGGAATTGACGATAGACCGCGATGATATTGATGATAACGTCGAAGAAATGGACATCGAGATATGACTTTGTTCATGTAGATTTAATTTTTAATTGAGAAAATTATACGGTAGTGCGTTGTCAAAGCTATTTACTCAAATTCTTTAGTACCACCCTTTTCCTCAATTTTTTAAAAAGCGTACTCCCTCGATTAAACGCACCCCCCGAACAAGCGCACCCCTTGAAATCAAAAAAAAGATTTGTAGATAATTGTGCGCTAAATGGATTAATTGCGGTAAATGCACACACTTTAAAATAAATTGCACGCAATTTTACGGCAAATGGCATTGCAATGTTTTCGATATTCAGGGGAGATTAGCCGCAGCTTAAAATGTTTAGCATTTAACGCACACATAACATACACTTGAACAGACACAGTGTTACAAAATGGGACCATATACTTCAAGACACACATAGAGAAACATATGTAATATTTCTTTCTATACATATTGTACTTCCCAGAGAAAGTTGACATCTTATATGTTTTGCGCCGAAAGTATACTGAGTAATAAATTGTACATCTAAAAAAAATGTGATGTTTTTCTTTTAGCAAGCCATTCGAATAATTTACTAAGATTTGCGCATGCGCACTGATCTGATCATAACTTTATCGAATACTGATAACATATTTATTTCACACATTAAAACATTAAATACGTAACAAATATTTAACAGAGAATATTGTTATTTACAATTAAAGAAATTCTTAAAATTCGTGTATAGAAAATGAGAAAAAAAGGGGTAAAAAATAATAGAAATAAAAATCCCAGCGAAACTTAAGGGACATACCACACTTTTAACTAACTTTTATCTTAGAAAATGTCACTTTCAATGCTGTTGAGATGAAAATCATCCCCCGTATAGTGGTATTTTCTTCCCGAATGGAATTTGGGAGCCTCGTACGCACAATCTCGCAGATCGTAGGATTTCGAAGGATAACGGATCTTTAAGCCATGTAATAATTGTTGAATAGCGTTCGTTTTGTTCGATGCTTAGTTGGATGGCAAGTCTTACTACAAATTTGCTACACTCGACTCCCATTCCTCCGTTGGTTCCAAAATCGAGAGGGGTAAAAGTACCATGTTCGATTTCCAGTACACGTTCCATGTATTCATGTTTCATGGCTTGCTCATGTAATCGAAAATTTGGGCCGTCTTCAAGATCTTCGTCAAAAAATGTAATTTTCCCCCTTCTCCAAAAATCTTTTGCCTTGATGTCTAAACTGTTCTTAATCACGTTGGTTCGTTTGTCACAGGAATTAAATGTGGTTCTGATTGCACATCGACACATTTATTTAACAAAATGGTTAATATATCTTTGATGTTGTCATGTCTCTTTGATACAAAACCGCCATTTTTTACAAGAGATAGCTCAATTTATTTATTTTCCATTTTTATTTGTTGTAATGTTTTCTTTTTCTGGAATATAAAATAAAATAAAACAAGTAGTGGGAAGGTTTTGTAGTGGTATGTTGTATCATAGTCCTAGTGCATCTCTAAATACTTCCTTATTCAAGTCAAGGTTTTGTTCTTGAATTGGTAACGAGTAAAACCAAGAACTGACACCTTCGTCGCGAGATTGACATAGAAACGGCTTTACATCTGTTATTGTCTAAAGATTTCTAACAAGCCTTTGTATTTTAATTTTTGACACTGCGGCATGGTTCTCAGCTTTTAGATTAGGCAAAGATTTCCCATCAGAGGTTGTCCCTTTCATTAACATTGGCTGGCCTAGTATAGACTCTATGTGGCTTTTAGTTTTGTTAATAAATGCTTTATGCTGTTGTATAGCATCAACGGAAATGTAATTCATACCTATCCCTCTTTCGTTGCGTGTCAGTGAGATAAGATACCGCTAGCGAGTATCTAACGGGGTATCTGATCCTAAAATAGTGGGTATAAACCGGTCATTTGATAGTTCTTCACCTTAAAATTGGTTAGGAACGTCCTATAAACCATAACCTTCCAAAAATAGTCAGAAAAATAAGTTTTTGCAGACGTCAGCATTTTTCCATTCAGGAAGCGATTTTTTAAGTTTTTTCTATGTTTTCCATTAATATTTGACTTGAATTTTTTTTTTAATTCTGTTTCCAGTTTCTGGAAGCTAGTAGGTTGGGCTTTAGAAATTGCATCGGTTTAATGGGTGTTTAGGCGTCAACGGATTGCTAAGGGGCGCCGAAATAATCAAAGCTTTGAAAAAAAGTGATACCCTCTGCCAACGGAAGGATAAAAAACCTAACCCCCTGAATTGCCATTCCAATGAAAATTTCCATACTCCGTCGATATAAAATAATAGTAAAAGTCACCAATTTCAGCGTCATACGATGAGTACAACCAGAGATATTACAAAAACAATGGGGGGGGGAGGGTAATTTTACGGCGTACTAAAAAATAAAATATCGAAAAATGTTGTGATGAATGTATCAGTACAACTGTTTGCATTATATATGTACAGTACACTGAAGGTGATTCTGCACTGAATTTACTTTGAGTAAAGTACGATGAGGGTGCTTCGACACTGAAGTTAATATGGCTGTAACGAGGAGCGTGTTTTACTTCCCTCAGATTTGGTGAATTTGGGGACTTTATTTGTGGGGTCATGGATCAATGAAGTACAAACACTTCACTTTTCAAGAAAATACTTTCGCAACTATGATGCTTCCAAATTTCCCGTCAACAGCTACTCCCATTCTCGTTCCGTGAATAATCTGTGGAATAAGGACTAAGCACGACAATGGGGTCAAACTGGAAATGACTTACATTTTTGTGAATGAAATACTTTTATTTTCCTATTCCGGTCACTAAAACATACGGATTTCACATTAAAAATAAAATATATATATCAAGAAGACCGTCAAATAGAGGAGAGCGCAAAGCAATCTAAATGGGGCATTTTAGTCAGAAAGGTTTAATTGTTTCAACTGAATAGGTTCCGCACAAACATTAGAGATAAACAGTATTGTTGAAGTTATGAAACAATTTATGTTCGCGGAGATCAATGGTCAACTCGAAATCGTTTAAATCTAGGATGATGTATATTATATAAAGGTGTCATTTATCTGATCGTATGAATTTCAACAACGTATTTGAAAATTAGCTAAAGATGCTGACTTTTGAAACTGTATGTCAATTTAATTACAATATTCAGTACAATGAGGGGAAATGAGTATTTGAAACGAATAGTTCTAATATTTCGTACAGAAGAACAATTTTCGCACCTCCTTAATTAGGAACATATCGTTTTTATTACTTACCATTTTATAGAAAAAAAAAATGGCCGGAACGAACCATCATCTCTCAGATAAATATCCATATCCCAATTCCTGATACGATCTTCCATGTATCTACATGTGTAATGTCACCAACAATGTATCTACATGTGTAATGTCACCAATAATGTCCAACGCTGCGTCATATCTTATTTATCATTTATTATTTACATTATTAAACAACACATCCCCTTACTCCAAATGTTACCTATGCCTATGTATTAATTAGATACAGAATTGCCAGATTTTGATTATCAAGTTTAAGAATAAATATTTCACTCGCTTAGGAGAAAATTGGATAATCCACAGTTTTGTCCTAAATTATAGTGGTCTATTCTTAATAAGTTTTTATATAAACAGAAGGTTCCTCTAAGACCAACCAATTTAATAGAAAATGCATTTATTAGTAACACGTTTGAAAAGGATTCTTTATTTAACAACGTATTTCCTACTCAATGTACCATACTAACTCGAAACACCAGTGAATTACCCCCATTAGAGTACAAAACAGGCACAAAGGTAGATACAATTACATTTAATAGCAAAAATAATATTTCTGCTGTTCGCTCACTGAACCAAAACAAAGACCATGGTTTGGATAATATTCATATCCCAATGTTAAAAATAGGTGTCAAACTATTCCTCCTGTGTTAATAATTTTTAAAACTCTGGTATTTCTGGTATTTATCAATATCAATGGAAGAAGGCTATCGTTGTTCCGGTGCTTATAAAAAGCAAAAATAAGTTGGATAACTACAGGCCAATATCCTTTTTATCTACATGTAATAAGATTTTGAGAAATGCATATTTGATACACTTTATACTTATTTTTAATCTAAAAATAGTTTTTCCTCTTACCAATCTGGTTTCCGTAAAATCACTTTTTGTATCTCTCAGCTGTTGTCTATAACGTTGCAATATTTTCCAATTTGATGCATGTCTTGAGACTCACGGAGGTATAATTTTTAAAATTACAATCTTATTGTATGGAAGGCCCGGTCATAGTTCTTATTAAAAATTATTTTACAAATAGAATGCAAAGAGTTTTCCTTAACCAGATGTCATCGTAGAAAGACATTTTAGTTGGTGTACTCCAGGGCTCAATTATGTGTCCATTATTTTTCTTATATACATTAATGATATTACTGATGGACTTGAATCCAAATGTTAGAATTTTTGCTGATGATACTTCTCTTTTTCAAGTTATCACGGATTATAATATTTCTTCCAAAATTCTAAAGAGTGATCTCAGATTAGTATCTGATTGGGCTTTTAAATGGAAAATATATTTCAATCCAGATCCTACAGAACAAGCTGGGGAACCATTATTCTCTACAAAAACAGGAAATACTGTCCCTCCTGTTCTCAGCTTAAATAATAGCAATGTTTCTAGGAATGATATTAGACTAAAAGCTCAAATGTTAATAAAGGCATTGGGTTAAATCAGATCTATTTATAATTTGTTATCAAGAAGTGCCTTAACAATCATTTGTTAGGCGACATCTAGATAAGGGAGATATAATGTATGCTAATTCATTTTGCAACTGAATTAAGTCTATTCAATACAATGCTTCGTTATAAATTAAATGGGCCGTCTTTGGTACTTGCGAAAAACTTTACCATGAGCTAAAATTTAAAAGGTTAAGAGATAGAAGGTCGTGTAGAAGATTATGCTTTTACTACAAAATTATAAATAACTTTAAATAATTTATTACCGATAATTAGGCCTTTATCTCCTAACCTTCTGTTAGATCTTTCAATTCCACAATTTCTTGAACTAGTCGTTTTAAAGCTTATTTTCCTCTATATTGTGCCATTACTTGGGAACAGACAGATCCTTATATTCAAAACTATCTTCCACTTATATCATTTAAAAACCTATACTAAAATTTATAAGACCCTCTATAGCACCTGTTTACTGTAATCATCACCCTAATGGACTTAAGTTTCTAACTAGACTGCGGCTAGGTATTAGTCACCTTAGAGAACTCAAATTCCAACATAATTTCCTTTATTCAATAAACCCAATAGGCTTATCCGGAACTAGCTCGATTGAAACTAACTAATACTTGCTGTTGCACTGTCCTATCTTTTCTGTTCAACGTTCTATCCCCTTTGACAAACCGCATAACGCTATATCCCTTTTCCCTCTACATCGCTCTTTAAATCTGCAAATTCTCTTTTATGGTAACAAAAACTACAAAAGCAATATAAACAAAATGATCTTCTCTAGCGTAATTAATTTTATACTATGTTCTAAACGGTTTAAGGGATAGCTTTTTTGAAAAGAAATTTAGTTCTTCAAATGTACTTTAATTAACTTATGTTATTCTGTATTCGTTACTGCCTTTTGTGGTGCAGGAAAATTGTCTCTGCCAATATTACCTCGGTGCCTGGCAGAGATCATTTCCTTTATTATTGTTTTGTTTTGTCGTTCTTTCTATAATATATCCATGTTTTTATAATTTTAATTTATATTTTATTTATTAAAAGTTTGTTAACGTTGTAATTTTGTATTATATTTATAGAAAAAAGCATGGTGATTAAGGTAAGTTTGGTAACTAGAACCAGTCCCAGGTGTTTGTAGTTTGTTATAATGTTATAATGGCATTATTATTGACTGATGACTGCAAGACATCAATATTTGCTTACCGGCATGTTACTGTTGTAGTCTGTCATCTCCTAAGGTTTTTACTTATATCCGGTTTACATAATACAATTTATATATCTTAATAAATCAATTGACCCACAATCGTGGATGACGTTAACAATAATTTTGGAATGTTGGCCTTATTTACACGATACAAAGTTTATAAATTTTAGCGAAGTAACTTCCGTTGGCCCTGCGGGCTTCAAACTTGGGAAGATTTAGGGCAATTTCTATTAACACTAGTAAAGCTAATTAAATGAATCATTTTGCTAAACATTTATGAAAAAGGTTGTAGTTATATTCGAAAACATCACACCTCGAAAAACCGACTGTTCTCAAAAGAAAGTTCTCATATATACTAATGACAAAATTGTGGGAATAAATCTTCTGGAAATATAAAGATAATCATTTACCCGTTACGCTATTTTCCATGTTTATCTCATGAAATATTATTTGTAGAACACAATAGGATTAAAGTAATGAAGCAAGGCTTACCAGATTTTTCCTCGTGGCCTACAAGCTGAATGATCATGAACGTGGCAAGTAACACAACAACAATGAAAAGAAAAGTAACCAAAACCATGATAATCAATCGTTTGGTCATCTCCATGATTGATATGGTAGATTTGGTTAAAATCTGCAACCTTTCTCGTTATTATTTGAAGGAAATTGTGTTCGTTACAACTTATGTACTGATGCTTTCCTAAATAAAAAATTAAATTCATGTTTTATTTATCACATTATCGGTTCCGCTAATGGATACAACAGTCGCCATTAACGCCTCTAATATTGTTAGCAACATATCTGAAAAAGATAACATTAATGCACTACTATAGATGGTTCTATTACCCTTCCTCAGTTTGAACTCAAAGACAAAATTCTACATTTGATGAAATAAATATATAATATGTGGTATTCCTTCTTGTATACAATTATTGAATCCCAATAAAGCTCGTGGATTTCTATTCGCATGTTTGTTAGACCGAATTTAAACTGTGTGGGTATCAAATGACATAGTCCGAGCAATGATTCTATTGCTCAAAAGTTAGAGTCAGTGCACTGCAATGCACTATTACTCGATCTTCAGTTGTGATTCTATAAATGATTTCATTAAAATTCTACTTTGTTCCAACGACATTTACTTACACATGCTAATGCTGATATTTTTCTACCCACATTCTTACAAAGATCAAGAATTTTCCCATATCTTTCCTTTTCCAATATCTTCACAAACATGCTCATACTTATTACCAGCTATCAACAGATGACGCTTGTCCTCATTTAACTTCATTTGATTCCATTCAAACCATTCAAGGACTAATAGAAAATCATGTTCTAATTTTTGAAATACTGTATTAAGACTAATATCACATGCATAAAATGTGGTATCATCAGCATAGTTGCAAACTTCAGTTACTTCATTAAACCAAAACGGATCATTGAGGTATATATTAAACGAAATTGGGCCCAATACTGACCCCTGTGGTACACCTGGTATCAGTTCTGTCCATGAACTAAAAGAAGTGTTAATTTGTCTACGTTGCCCTCTATTTAATGGAAATTTTTAAATTAACCTAGGAGCTGATTTGCTGAAGCCGTATGCATTTAATTTAGCTATGAGATGATTTTGATCAATAGTGTCGAAAGCCTTGAAAAGATCCATAAGCATTGCTTCTGCAAAACCCTTTTTGTCAAGAATAAATCTCCATTTCTCTATTAGCGATGAAACTGAAGGTAATGCACTAATGGGTCTATAGTTCTTAGCCATGGTAACATCAAAGCAGGTGAAACTTTGGAACTAGCAGTCCATGTACGTATGCCACTTGTACTACATTATCAGGGTACAACTTAACAATAAATTTTAAGTTATAATGTTTTAATAGTTTCTGTGTTATCTTCCCGTCTTTTTGTTTCCTTGTTTGGAAAGAGTCTTTGTGAGCTAATCAGAGCTCCATCAGACCGTCCATCAATTTGTTTCGTTCCAGAGCGCCATCTAAACTATCCAATATTCAAGCAGACTCGAAGTCCTAAACATTCATACTCAATATTGGTAATTAAATCGGAAACAAGAGAGTCTCGTCTCCGTATATGGAAAACGCATCAGCCTTTATGGCGCCTCGTTGATACCATATAGCAAACAGCCCAAATTCTTATAGCGTGTTCAAAGAAAGGAAGACAAACAATTTGTTTCACACAGGAGATGTTTTTTTCTATTCAATAAACCAAAAAATTTACAACAATCTTTAAAGAAATTAAAACAAAATAAAATAAAATTAATACATGGACATTAACAAACTGGACAAGACATTGCAACAAAAAAGAATAAGCAATGTTCCTCGCAAGGCACTAAAGTAATATATATCGCCAGGAAACATTGCTTCACAAGATAATAATAATAAGAATAGTTGTATAAATATAAAATAATTTATAGGAACGATGGACTGGATAGAGTTTTATAAATAAAGGTTATTCGAATCTTTTATATCTAATTACAGCATATATTATAATCTGACTTAAGTTACCATTATAATTACCACCGCCGTACAGAAGAAGCTGTTCCGCTGAAGAGCATTTTAAAGGAAATATTGGTACGTCATTAAGACAAAGGTTGTCAAAGAGTATGGAACGTTGGACAGAACAAATAGAGCAATACAAAAGTAAATGTTTAGTTGTTTCTAATGAATTTGTACGACAACAACAAATTGGGTTTATAGTATTTTGAAAATTGTGTCAAAATTTATGTCCTCTAAGATGGCTTAGTCCAAGACGAAGTCAATTTAATAATTTAATACATATAGGATGATGAACCTGATAGACAGATGCTGCAGGTGGTCTCATAAATTTTAACAAAGTGTTTTTGAAGGACATTAGTGATGGAAAAATGTTAATATTTGCATCAAGTTGATTCCACTTGATAGCACAAAATTGAAAAAAAGAAGCATTTGTTCTAACAGTTAAAGCATTTAATGATTTGGATGATCGCAGGTTGTGTAAGTCAGTTCTTGGTTTTGGCAGAAAACGTTTCAGATAAGCTGGAGTTAGGTCATTTATTATTTTATGATTAAAACATTATATTGTGTACCATCGATGATCTCTTAGGCTTTCAAAACCAAGTTCTTGATAATGTTTTCCACGATTTGTTCTAAAGATGGCCCCAGTAATTACTAGAGACGTATTGAACAGATTCAGGAGATGAGTTGGATGATCTGGCTGGTTGAGATTTGCGAATCAAATGCACCGTTGGTATTTTCCGCGACAGAGATCTCAAGTAGGGATACCGGTACTGGGTTTCATTCTCCAGCTGTTTAAAATGTTTGACGTCGAAATCCTTTTCTTTTGTATGTAAGCCATAATCTCTCGTTTATGTAGGACATTCCATATATAAGTTTTGCCAGAGTAACTTTGGACATTACGAACATTTTTCATACATATACTGTGATGTTCTTGTCTGGTTAAGTATACAATGAAACCTCTATATAGCGGATATCCCATATATCGGGCACCTCATTAACGGACACTTTTATCGAGAACGGATTGATTTAGGACAAAAGTCTCATAAGGAAACCTCTATATAGCGGAAACGTAATAGCGGAAACCTCTCATTAGCGGAAACATATTTAAGGACCCGATTTAACATTTCTCTTTAAAAAAACCTGTATATAGATTTGGAATGGTTTTATCTTTAAAAAATTAAAAATAATTATATTTACACACACTATTTTAAACAATGATCGACGTTTAGAGTGAGCTCTTGCTTGATTGATTCGAGCTTATTTATTTATTGTTTTCTCACTGCTAGAAAATACGAACCTTACAGCTCAATATTTTGTGTTTGAAAAAATTAATTGAAAAAATCCAACCTCCATATAGCACACACCTTTTTTAATTAGCGATCCCACTGGTGTCCGCTATATAGAGGTTTTACTGTACATCGCAATGAGCGTATCAAACAATCGAGACACTGGCCGCAAAATTATATAAACCTAAATATAAGCTGAAAATGTAAAAACGGTGTGTGTAAAAATACCTTTTCGGAAACCATCAGTACCTTTCGCTCTTTAACAATCTTCGTGACAACAATGCTAATATAATGCTACTAACCTCTCCTTTTGTACTTGGATTATATATATGACAACGCAGACAATAAGATTATTTTATGCATTACTATCAATGTTATTATTCTAGTTGTTACCAATGAGGTAGACAAAATAAGTTACAGCTCTAATGTGACTATAGCAATAAGCCGTGTAACGATGCCAGGTGATTGATACCATAGAAATAAAAGTAAATATGTATATATTTTTTAATTTCGCAAGTCAATAAATAATTATAAAATAATTATAGAGAATGTCTGAATTATATATGATTTACTATGCCCGGTGTTAAAAAATGTTTGTATTATATATGATTTACTATTCCCGGTGTTTAAAACCAAAGAGGTTATTAAATTTATTTTTGTTCTTTTGGACAAATAAATAAATATGGCACAACGTGCCAGAATAACTACAATGAATTCCCCACAAGTGATGTTTATGTGAATACAGATAAAAAAAAAACATCTTAGTTTAACAATGTTGGACTCTTTATGCTTGAAACTAAAATGACGGTGATAATCACATGACCTTTGCCGACGTCATGATTTTTTGGAACACGCAAACAAATTATTAACAATATTTCTCCTTGGGACGGTATAACATGCTAGTAAATACACAATATTTATATCTATGTTATCTATTTTATATTTATTTACATATACTCAATTTATTCAAAAATTGTTTGATCTAATGATACATATTTTTTTAAGTTCAATTCTTTCATTGTATCAATCTTATTTGTCTATTTTTAGGCCCAAGCTAATTTTTTCATACAATTTGAACATTCCTTTAGAGGTTAATAATCCTTTGAATTTTTTTAGGTTTCATCCTCTGCATCATATATCAATTATATATTTTTGGGGATTAAATGTTTGCCAATATAAATATAAAGACCTGATGGTTACACTTGCGTTAACATCTGTGATATGTGGACATACATAATAGACAACAACAAATTTTATTTTTGAAATTAAGATGGCTTTTACCTTTAGCGTTGTGTAGTGAATACAACTCTTCTGATTGCTGTATGACATTGACTTTTTCAGTATGTGGCGTACATTTTGCCGAAGAATGTGAATTTTTTTCATAAAAATAGATTTCAAATTTTCATCAGACTTTGAAAATATCTATTATTTGAAAAATTAAGCCTTAAACAATTTGCTTTATTTTGAAAATATACGTTATGTATCTATGGCAAAGCCAAAAATGTTTGTAACGTTATGACGTGTGTACATATTTTGTTAGCGTATCTGCAGTTTTTCATTTTTCGCGCTACATGCCAAGGTATCTGCCATATCGCCGTACGGATAAATGATAATGACCGAATCAAAAATATTGCCAATCCATGAAACAACAAGGGACTATAGTCCAATCCTTAATACAGTAATTCACAAATTCTTTATCGGTTTATATTTACTCGTCATCCCAATATATACACAAACTTTTATAATATCACAATCAGACGTTTTAAACTTGAGCAACAAATATTTCTTACTACGGTTAATTAGAAAACATATATTACCCTTAGAGAGGATAAATCTCAATAGAATTCGCTTTATTTAACAGATTCACAGTGTCCTTTTGGCAATTATTTTACGTTAGTTCTTAAGTATCAAAATTTCTAAAAAAAATTCTGGCCATTTTCAACTATGGAGAAATCGATTCTGGTGTTGGTTTTGATATATTTTCTCCAGAAATAAGCCGTGTCTCATAAAGTTGCTTATCAACGCACTTAGAAACGTGTTGCAACCGCCTGAGTGACTCTTAAGGTAGTAATATTCCCGATATCTTTACCAGCAATCATTCTGTTATACCACGGCGGTTAGATATTGGTAAAAGTTAATGAAAATAATTTTGATTAATTAGCGTGCTACAAGTTAAATGAAAATTTTTTTATACACCGTAATTTATTGATTAAACATTTACAGTTTACTTTGCTACAGAACTAACCGTGCTCCCCTTGCGCCCTCGAACAGGGGGGGGAGCATATGCCGGTTGCTTCAGAATGGGAAGGAATAGATATGTTAATGAGTCGAGAAATGGCAATGTCTATATAATAACTATGAATGGTTATGGTGAGAACAAAGCAAAGAAATATATTAAGAGCTGCCGGGAGGGACTTTGAGGTTGAGAACAATGAATTGGCGGTAAAATGGATGGGTAAAACCGCAAATTAAGAGAACATTTAACTATAATATTGCATAAGTTTCACTTTTTCATTGTTT
>JANTOQ010540790.1:0-10957 GCA_027564595.1 Bythotiara depressa | reverse complement strand
CCTTTAAACTCCTTTTAGTATTATTAAAAGCTGATTAATTAAGTTATATATAGGCCACATGTTATATGCGACGCAAACAATCTATGACTTATTGAAGACTAAACAGGATTAACGTTATTCGTAACGTTTTTACAGGCTTGTTAAATTTTGTATATAAAATTAAAATGACACACGCAAAGCATTTCAAAGTTATTATTTATTTGCTTAGTATATCCAGAAAAAATATTTTTTCACAGGGAAACTTTCTTTATCATAATTTGTAAGCACGTTTTCGTTGAAATAAGAAAAAATAAAATTCCCATTCTGATAGGATACTCTGCTACCTTAGCTGACTGTTACTGTGTTTTATACTCACTTTTTCATAAATATCTATTTTTCTTCAAATAATGTATATATATTTGAAAGTATATAATTTCTGAAAGCTTAATAAATTGTCTATCTAACCGATCTAAGCAATAAGCTTGCTTTTTTAACTATCGAAAAAAACAATAATGGACATTATTTTTTGTCGTTCATCAAATGAGCTCCAAGTGCTGGTACGATTACTTTTTATTTATCTTGATTATTCTTGTAAAAAATGTGTGTGTATAAAGTAGTTATCTATAAGTGGTGTTTATGCATTCATCTTTAATTTTTAAAAGAAACAAATAAAAAACAAAGATATTCATGTGGATGAAGACGTTCTGTGTAGCATACTGGTAGTGTGGACTGCTATTAATTTCTCATTAATTGCAGAAATGCCCCACAAGCCGCCACACGTAATGTTTGGTGCTTTATTGGACGACAATTGTTATTGTCATTGTGACAAATATAATACAGCTTTCCTTTGTTTATCATATCGGTTGTTTATCATGGCGAGTGAGCGGCGAGTGATAACATTCGTCGAGTAATAATGTCGAGTTAATTTTCCTTTCGCGAGTAGATTTGTTGAATATTACTTTTCTCTTGCTTGTCGTTATGACAACTTGCCGAGCAATATCAAACAATATTTAAAAAGTCTTTGTTTTAAATTATTTTCTGGATTTAAATTACATAACTTCTCTAATTATTTTATTATATATTTCTGTCTAGATCTTAATTTTCTTAATCACCTCAAATATGTTGTTTTGATCAAAACAGAACGACAAAGACAATTTACATTGATGTATTCATTCAGTCCGGTGACCAGGCAGGGCTTTCAATTTAGGCACGCGAACGGCGAAATTCGCCTCCACACGTAACTACGTCTAGCCCAAATTCGCCGGAGCTAGAAAGTTTATAATTGCCATAAACTAAGTAAGATTTCTTGGGAATCTCAAAATAATAAACCTAATGAAAGTCTATAGCTAGCTAGAAAGATAGATAGATAGATTGATTGATATTTTTAAAGTTGAAAATACTGTAATTACAGGCTGTTTTCCATACAGCGATCTTTTCCACTCGGATTTTTGTTTCTTGCGTTCTACTTGGCTATTGCCATATTCCGTTCAGAAAAGTTGAAATAAACAATAGAAATTACGTTCGCTTGAAAAAGATCGTTGTATGGAAAACAGCCTTATTGAGCACCCATTTTTAAAATAAAAGATTTAATAAGCGCCAGTAAATAACTGCCCATTATGTTTTGCTAGAGATACAGATATTGATATAGAGAACGGCATAGCACGGTACCACGGGGTAGGTAATAATCCAAACAAGGCACATAAGTGATAACGCTAGAGAAATTTGCCTTTCTTATATATAAAGATAAGACATTTACTATCAACAGATTACTTTAGGCATTTTTATTTATTATTTCTATAAGAGAAAAAGCACGCTTAGTTTTTTAGATTAGATTTAAATCCCATTAATGCATAAGCATACCTCCTGGCTAGATTAAACTTCCCATTGGAAACATTTATGATTTTATGAGGAACCAGGGCGCCTTATCAGCTTTTACCGAATTTATTTAACATTATATTTCCAATAATTAACCCCCTGGAAAAAGCAAAATAGCAAAAGAAATGACTTATGATTTGATTCCTTTCCGGGGACCTTATGCATTAAAGTGTTAAGTTATATACAAGGTATTCGCTAAGGCCCCGCATGAAATTAATTTATTTTTATCATATCGTATGCAAGGAGTAGTCTTGGTTGGTCAAACGTTATCGTGGACAAACATACTGAGATAAGTCTCCAAAATCATCAAAATGAGTTCCACAATTAATGAAATAGCCTCTGTGTACATAAAGAATCGTTTAGTTAAACTTTTTCACATTGACTGTTGACTTAAGACTTAGGACAGTTGGTACTTTGAAACTGAAGAAACAGTGATCCTTGAAAATGGGGGATGTGCCTTACTTGCCTCCGAATGGGACGAATTGAGAATGCCAGTGGTCTTGAAATGGAACATCATTGAATAAAATACACTTTCCGTTGTATTTGATAAAAATACACTGGCAAGTGTGAGATTCGCCCATTTTATTTTTGTGAACTTTGTACAGTATATGGTGGGAACAGGGAGTAAGCCTGAAACCGTAAAAGTCTCAAATATATTGTGTAGGAATAAAGAGCTTAACTTCGATTAATTTTTCTTTTTTTTACCAAGATAACCACTAATGAATATTTACCAAGATAACCACTAATGAATATTTACGAGTCTATTATTAGACTTTAGTCAAGATTACGAGGACAATATTCCTTTTCGTAAATCATTGCGCAATATTACGCCATCTTTTCAAAACAGCCCTTCTGTACATTTTAATGAAAAACAGATTAAAGATTCAGATTCCTTGTCAAAAAGTAAACAAACAGACATTATTTTTAGAGTTCCTCGTAAATCAGGGAAGTGTTATCAACTGTTAAAAAGCATTCAATAACCCATGCCTCTTTATCATAACGAGGCTTGGGTTGCTAAATCAAAATATAAGAAGACTTTGATCGGATATGGTGATAGTCCAAAAATCTGTTTGGATTTAAAAATATTTGAACTCCGTTTTTAATAAAAAACAACTTCAAATTTCGGTGTAATATGAAAAGGTCTATCCCACTTAACGAATTGGGTAACAAAATTGAATATATTCGAAAACTCAAGCAGGAACGTGGATTGTAGCAGAAAAATTGTGATCGTCATCTTTTGAAATCGCTTGTTTCAGAATGGTTAGAAATAGGATGTTATATGTCTGAAAGGATAAAACTGTATATTTACGTAAAATATTGTATATAAGATTCAACGTGTTTTTCTGTATACAATAAAACTCTAAATTGAACAACGCTAACTCAGGAATAGTAAAATCGTATGACACGAAACTTTACATGCTTGCTGTTCTTCTTCTTACTAGTGTTCTGAACTAAGCATATGTACAACAAGTCCAGTGGAAATTGTATATTATTAATAGGAAATATAAGAAATAATAGGGAAAACTCCTCCGTATTTTAATAAAAACTTACGTAATAAATTTTATGTTCATTGCATTCACTGTCTATCAATTTAAAGAAATACGCCAAATTTCACGTTTCTAGCCTATGTGGTTCTGAAGATTTATTCGATCAGAAAATCCATTGTTCTGGGGTGTTGTGCCTAATTAATAAGGCACATAAGTAATATATAATATATAAATTTTTTTAACTTTCTTGCCATTTTCATCTTTTCATATATATATATATATACCACTGTAAAGAAACTTCCGCTATTTCAGTCTTAACGTATTTGCTACAAAGATGGAGAACGTATTACGGCGATTTATATCATATTTAGAGTAGAGCTTTTAATATTTATTATTAATTTATTTAAAGTCGGTTTTCAATAACGTACGTATAATTACAACATTCAAAACAAAATAAATAATACTTTAACTAAATATCTTTATTTTATATACATATAAACGCCCTTTGGCCGACTAATTCTGATCCTGTGAGATGCTTTTTACTGTCACGATGACGTCAAAAAACAGCCAAAACAAAACAAATATTGAATTATCTCACGTTTCCACAATTCTGTTGTTTTAATTTGAAGTCCACTTGAAATTGCACAGTACAATCTGTTTTTTATCAACATTTTAAGCGGGTGACTTAATATGACTTATTGATTAAAGTGAGATCATTTCAAACTTGACTAATGCAACAAGCTATCGAATGAACCCAACAACAGCGTTCTTGCTTTGTTGCTACGAGTTAGTTCCTTGTAGTTGTTGCTGTGAGTGAGTTTGTTTCTTGTTAGGTTTCTTGTTGTTGTGAGGTTCAGGCACAGGGTTTTTTCCGATGAGATTCATAGTTTTGTTGGTGCTGAAATTGCATTAAATTTACATTAGCTGTCGATGTAGATGTGCAATCACTTTGCGAATATACTCCATACGGCATCATAGTTGGAAAATTAAAATAAATAATTTCGAAACTGCAAAACGTTTCTAAACACCAACACCTTTTTTTTAAATCTGAAAACATTCCAATGCTTTCGAACTTCGAACTTTTATTGTTGACATTTAAACAATTTTGATTGCTTAAAAATATAAAAACACGTCACAAATCGCTGGCGATCGCTAGAAAAGTTGAATAAAGTTCAACGTCAGCGATCATCTAATCAAACAAATAATGACTCATTTTTTAAACTGCATATGCCCAGACTTGATTGCTGACGATCACTCGCTCAAAAATCGTTGCATGGAGATTGGCCTTAATGGACCAAATGGGAAGCCTATTACACTAGTTGACGAAAATAATGACATCATACCAATCACATTTTATAATAAGCAATGTGATCAGATTTCAAACAAATGTTGTCACATTATCAGCGAGCTCCATGTATCTAAGTATATTATGAACAGTCGCTTTCTCAAGACTACCTCGTTTACTAGAAACAATTGACCAGTTAAACATCAAAGAAACACTTACCAACTTCTGAAGATGTTTTGGATGCTAAAATTACATCTATTGAGATCTAAAATCTTTTCATGAGCAAATCGTATGGGCTGGTTTGTAAATCTGAGCAAGTGGAAATTGACGAAGAGTTTGTGGTATGTGGAAAATGCTCAAACATGTCTGAAGGACTGTAAAAGAAAATCAAACTAACTTTGTAATTGAAGTAAACAGAGAAGAAATTGAAGTTCAGTGTGAACCGCACCTTTTGGAAACATGTTTTGAAATACAGTGTATTAAAACGTTTCAGCTGGCAAATAAGATGATGAAGAGTCATATTAGTGTCAAAATAGATTCACGTGATGGTATGGTCAAGGAGTTGAAACTGTTAACGACATCCAGCATTGATTCTCTTAAGTGATGGTAGTTGAGTTGTATGTTATAAAAGACTTAACCTATTTTTTTTGTGTTAATTGAAATATTTGCTTTTCGTATATATTTTGAGTTCCAGTTGTTTATTCCCAATCCCATGAGTTTTGTTTATTCTTTTGTCCCATATTTACCAGGGAAAATATCCTGACATGATTTCATGTTGCTTTTCTAATAAAAGGTTATTCGTGTGACAATTTGCTAGCATGAAATCTATTAAAATATTTAATGTAATATATTAGTGCACTGTACATTTGACATAATGTATTGATGATTGTTTAGATTACAAATGAATACAAGTAATTAAGTAGTCAAATATATATGGAGAGTTTTCAGACAATTTAACCAGAGCAAGGGGCCCATGCATATAGTATGTACATTCAATTCAAACCCTCCTGTACGCTTTAAAACAATAGAAAATCTTCAAAATGACAATAGCTGTATGCTTTCGGCTTGATACTTCCCCCTATTGAGTGTATATACTTTACGGATGGTCCCAAAGTATACATGATTATATTATGTAGGTATACATAATTATATGTAGTGTTTCAGCCTACGCTGAAATATTAAATATAAATTAAAAGCTCCATTTTCTCATATTTATTGCATTGAAATCTTTGTGCTTCAGAAATTGGAACTGTACATGTATGTCTTTTTTACAACTCAATTTTAAAAGAGTTGAAATTCTCCATATGTTGGCCCCTAATATATCATACCAGATGCAGAATGTAATGCTGTTTGTTCTTCTATTGTTTTAACTGTTTAAGTTGCTTATGTTGTTATTTTTGGAGACCTGTATATTGGAACCTACATAATTAAAAACATGAACGGTACAGGTGCAATAAGTACAGGCGATAGAGTAATTGTATTTCTGACCAAAACTATGGAAGAAAATAAAAAGTTTTTTTAGCCAGAATTACACCATTTCCCGATCTCAGAAATACTATGCGTGCGTGCGCAGATGTTATTACAAAACATGGGAGGTAAACTTTGATTACTTATGAAGGTTTTGACCAGAACAAAGGATATAATATTTTATGAAAGATTTGTTTAAGATACTATTTCTTACATTCAACTTTCAAATTATGTTTCTCAAATTAAAAATTGGCTTAATAAAAACATATTTTCCCTTTTTCTCTGGTCAAAGACTTCATAAACAGTACTTTTGTTTATAGACGTTTTGCAACTTCTAAGAAAGATGGAGAAGGATAATTAATTATATCTTTTTCTGAGATCGTGAAATGGTGTAATACACCATTATCGAAATAGAAAACCTGTTTTATTTTAACGATGAAATGGCTGTTTTATTAATGATATTTAGTACTGTTAACACATTGTTATACTATGAAATAAAAAGCATTAAATAAAATATTTACTACATATATTCAATTCCTCCTCAGAGATATTCGCGAGCAATATTCCACAGCTCCATAGCCTCTCGGCTTTCTTGTTCTAATTTAGTCCGGCCTCTAATTTAGTCCAAGTCACTTTTATTTCGCGCATGAATTTTTGTCATGACTCTAATTCAAGTTCTCTAATTATAGTCTGAAATCAAAATTTTTGTTTAGGAGTCAAGAAAATATATTTTTATTATTTATTCAACACAACACTTACAAAACTCCCTTAATCTTATTCTCCATTTGGTCTATACAAGTTTTTGATTATTGAATAAAACGGTACTTCTAATCCAGCCTGCCGTAAATCTATCGAGTGACTTTTTTCCATCAACTGTTACACTTATGTAACCGCCGTGTTTAAGAAAGTAAAACAAAGTTTTGACATGGTCTTTGCTGCATGTCCCACGGTAACCTTACCTTCCTTTCTCTCTATTTTGTCCGGCCTCTAATTTAGTACGATAAATCTTCGTAATTATTTATTTGCCTCTAATAGATCTTATTTTCGTTACACTCCGCCAACAATCAAAGCCTTCTTAATTTCAAACTTTCCATAAGAAATACTACCTTTTACATTATTGTGAAAGAAAACTGGAGTATGGGTAAAATTGATGACCTCAAGGCAGGAAATTATAAACATTTTTCACCAAAAATATGTTTCTTCTCACAGTTATTTTTATTTTTAGCTTGCCTTGCAGACAACTGACTTTAGTTTTACTGGTTTTCAGCCATCAAACCGTAGGAAAGACTACAATCAGTTTCTTTATACTATCGGGAGAATCAATATAATGCAGCAGGTCGCACCTGGGTTCCACTAGATTCATTAAAGCTACTTTAAAAATGAAAGAAACGGTAAGAGAAAACTTCAGCCATGTAGAACAAATATCCAGCTTTGAACACGTCTTCTTCGTATTGTCTGTGTAATTCGCCCTACTCTATAGGGTTCAGAGTAGCAAATAATAATCATATAGGAGACTGTATTATATTTAACATCATTACAAGTAATTTACAATGCGCACGTGTATAAATAATTAATCAATTAATCAAACTTTTCCACATGGTCTCTTTAGAAGCTACCGCGGACTTCAATATTTTGTGAATTATTATCAAAATATAACTCTATGACTATTCATCAACAAATTCTACAGGCATTAGTTACAGAAACTTTCAAACTTGAAAATAATTTAGCACCTGAAATATTAAGCTCGGTATCTCAAATAACTCGCTCTCCAGTCTGGTCTCAGAGAAAGAAATATATACACAGTAATCTATGGAACCAACTCATTACCCTATCTAGGGCACAATGTATGGATATTGTAATCAATGAATATAAGGCATTAAATTATTCCCTGGAAAAATGTTTGTTTTTTAAATGGACCACAACACAATGCCCATGTAAATTATGTAAAATCTGTATCCCAGAAATCTGTTTTATTTGATAATTCACAATCCAATTCGTATTCCTACTTTTTTAAATCCAACTTTTAAATGTAAAAATAAAAAAATTATATATGTATTATATATTATATCTAAATGTATGTGTATATTATATCTAAATGTATGCGTTTGTATAGTTGAATTTAATTAGATTATTATGAATCTATTACTGTAATTTGTCAACTTTAAAATAAATTAAAGAAGAAGAAAATTTTTTTTGACACTTTCTTACTGAACCGTGATCCCATTGCGCCATCGAAAAAGGGAGGGTGTGTACCTCGCTTGCTTCAGAATGTGACGAAATAAGACGTTAAGACGTTTAAAAATGGGGAAGTATACGAACTAACAATACAAGTATTAGTGAGAAAAAACAAAGAAATATGGTAAGCGCTACCGGGAAGCACCTTGAGGTCCAAAACAACGAACTCCTAATTTTGAAAAACGCTAACTCAGGAATGGTAAAACCTTATGGCATTGAACTTTGTACGCTGGCTGTTCTTCTTCCTATGGATGTGGAAACTGCATATTATTAATAGGAAATATGGGATTTTGGTCTAAAAATAGACGAAAAACCTTCTGTATCTTCACAAAGAATAATACATAGTTACATAATATTTTTTAGATTCAGATCATTCATTGTATCCATCCAAAGAAACACACCTGTTTTCACGATTCTAGCCTAAGTGGTTATGTAGCTATATTTGCCGGTGAATCCTTTGTTTTGGGGTAATAGTACCTAATTAATTATGCACATACTTAATTTCTTATCAATTTCTTATCTATTTTCACCTTTTCACTAATCGTATATAACAATTTAACATAAATATATTCATAAAAGGATATATACGTCAATAAATTAATATTTTCAGGGTCTTTCCATAAGAAAAGCTTGAATGAGCTTAAAAGTCAAGTATTTTGAAAAATATTGCTCTACCACTGCCAGGTTAAGTATTCTGCCATTACAAAAGCAAAAACCTACTCCATTTCTCCATATTGTTCCTTTTTTGTTCATATATGAAGCAATATTTCGAAATATTTTTGAAACGGTTAAGGGCATACACGTCTTCTTGTTAACATTTATTATTGTTTTACAAGATAAATATATTTGCTGATGTACGGTAAGCACGGAAAGTACGGGGATACGGGATTTAGTAGATTCATTGAAAACTACTGAAAGCAACAAAAGAACAGCAGCTTTCAACAATGAGCATTTGTGTCTTTTGAAGGAACAAACACCGCAGTTCTGCTTCGTTCGTAAAAAAGGATACGCTCCCTTTTGCATCTGCTTTGGTGCATTGCAAGGTTTTCTGTGTGATAAATTCTAATAAGCGGAAACGTCTCTGACTTTTATTGTGCCAAGGTAGGAAACAAAAAACGCGCACGTTCTCAAATTCTTGGTACTCTACTGCGCAAATTTTGTAATTTAGATGTTTTAGGTAATTTTAAAACTTAAAGGGGCACTAAATCGACCGTGATGCTTTGCACAGATGTCTTGACCATTTTAAATTAAAATCGATAAAACAATTTAGTAGGGCACAACACGAAGGTAGATAGATTTATTTTGAGGAATTTTGAAAATGTTTTAAAATACTTCTTCAAGAAGTTTTTATGACATCTTGTGAACGTGATCGGCGTAATTTAATTAGTATGGTCATACTCACTACACCAAAACGTCAATAAACATATTGTATTAATATCTATACATTTGACCATGGTAAATATATCGCTTTATTTTATATATTTGCGAACCCCGCCTGAGGTTAATTAAATAAACTTTTCTTACAACACAGTCTGGATCTAATAAATTTTTAGAAAAGATGTAAGATGTATTTTAAATCCCAGGTGATGCTTTGATTAAATAATGGAATAATCTACATTTTTGTCATGTGATAATAAAAGCTTTACGTTACAATTTATTTCACTGTCAGTTTTGAAGTGTACTGCTATAGACAGAAGTCTAGAAGTGGACACATACGAGAGAAAGTAAAACTAGGCAGTTAAAGCACTTCAAAAATATAGATAGAGAAAGCAAGAGATAATATACAGTATACTCTAGATAAGTGAAACCCTCAAGGGGGTAAAAAAAGTGTTTCCCTTAGTGAAAGTTTCACTTAAGCGGAGCGATTTATGGAAATTGATATAGCAATGTTATGGAATGACCCCAATATATATACGTTTAACTAAAATATGCAAAATTATCGAATACGTTTGTTTTCCACAGCTTAAAAAATGTGGACAGACATAATTTATCCTACGTTTTCTATGTGTCCCTCTATATAAATTTTTTATTTTCTGACACTCAGCGCCCTTTTACTATTCGGAGGAAAAAAAAATCGGATTACCTAAATATAAAGATGTTTCAAGTGTAAAGTAAACATTTTACGCAACAAGAAAGCACTTTTGTAGAACAGTAACAAAATAAATTTCGACTATGTGACTTTTATTAACAATCAATTTCATAAAATAAAATATTTATTATTATAAAAATCTTTGAATATTTGAATGTATCGCATTCTAGCACCAAAACATTTGCGGACCACATAGACCACATATAATTTCGTAAAAAGAAACATTCACAAATTTATCAAAAATACGCAAAATATTTTTCTCCTGCGAAAGTTTCTTTCCTTAATCCTTAAACCACAAAAGACGTGTTTATGCGTCTTTATAGACCGTTCCATTACAATGCTGATATCTCGGGAACCGGCGAGATTCGCGATATGGTGGTTGACTAGACTAGATCTAGTCTGTTTTTTAATCGGGAAATCGGATTCACGGCAATTCGCGCACGTAGGTCAAAAGGAAAAACAAACTAGCGTTTTTTGCAACCTCTAGAAACCACTCTCGCCTGCGATTCCGGCTTTACCATCACAAATATGTGATGGTCG
>JANTOQ010540568.1:0-10960 GCA_027564595.1 Bythotiara depressa | reverse complement strand
TAAGTAAGTAAGTAAGTAAGTAAGTAAGTAAGTAAGTAAGTAAGTAAGTAAGTAAGTAAGTAAGTAACGGAGAGTTTGAATGTCCTTGGGGCATATCCACATCATATAGTGGCTCTTCATCCCCGCCGACATCGTTAACCGAAGTTAACTTACCACTAGAGATATGCGAAGCATTGCTCTAACTTGCCTTCCCAAGGCCAGTGTGCCATTAGTCGATGGCTCCTAATGGGCCGACAATGCAGGATTTAAAGTGTATCGGAGTGGAGTATCGATTCCAATGTTCTCCGATCGGGAATCGAACCCCGACCACACTGGTGAAAACCAGTCTCATTCTAGTTTACAAAATAAACTTAACCCTTTAATGCTTGGACATGCTTCCTGCATCTGTAACATTCTTAATAGCTTTTCTAATTTTATGGAAAACTAGGGGGTCGTATCAGCTTTTACAAATATAATTTTCCATTTCATTTCCAATATTTAACCCCCTGAAAAAACCAGAAACAGCAAAGCAATAAGTAATGTTTTGACTCATTTCCGGGGACACCAGGCATAAAAGGGTTAAAACTTTGATTTATGTAGGATGAGCTTTGAAATAAAAGTAAAGAAATCATGTGTATATTACCAGTAATCACAGCAGTATGACTATCTCCACACGATAGATCTACTATCTTGTATGTCACCAATTGCTCAATTTGTTTTGGTGTAGTTACCTCCAGTATCATGGTACCATGACCAAGCTGACCTTGACTGCCATCTCCCCATGTATAACAACGTCCCTCTTTTGTAATGGCTACCGTGTGTCTAGCACCACAAGCTACTTTAATATAATCATCATCATCAAGGGTCGCAACAGGTTGAGGGTGAGTTGTGTCACTTAATTGAGTGTCTGTTAATCCAAGTTTCCCAGTTTCGTCCTCACCAAATGTGTATAACAAGCCATCACCTAATTAGATTTAGTGAAAAGTTTAAACAAAGAGAAAATTTAAAGTTTCTTATAAGGCAATTTTAAACTGATCTTCCGTTTTGCATTCCTAGGTCAAAAGTCAAATGCACAATGCATTATATTCAAGTTTTTGAACTTCCAAAAATGCAAATGCATTATCATATTTTGCCTTCTTTCTGTCATAAACTAAGAAATGAAAACACAATTTAAAACAGTCCTACACATTACATAGAATTGGCAAACCACTCTTTACTTAAAGTAACATATTTTATGGCCTGGTATATAATTTTAATACAAATTGCGCACACCTGTTTTAAAGCAAAATATATTCCCTTGCACAGAGTAATTTAACAGAGTAATGTAAAAATGTTTTTGATACAAATGATAAAAGCCTACTTTCATTGGATCTAATTCTTGGCTTCTTATTAGCTGTATTTATTATAAACCACATAATGTCATGGAAATAAATACAATTGTATAAGCTAATCTCACCTGTTATAAACAAATTGAAAGTACATAGGTGTTATGTAATTCTTAAAAATCGCCAAACTTAAAAGCAATCATTGAGAATACCATTTTAAGATATTAAGGTTATGTTACTTATATTTTTGAATTTTGGTGACTGTTGGTTGAAGTTAATGTGAAGGACATAAAAATGTTATAAAAAAAGTTTTAGAAAGAATCTTGTAGGGCAGTTTTAGTGTAAATAATCTAATTTACTTTGCCATGGAAAATTGATGAAATTAAAACTTTCTTTTTAAAATTATCATATGTGTAATTTTAAAGTAAAATAAAGAAGTGACAATTAGTGGCATTGCTTCAATGATTACAATACAAAATCGTAAAAGGCCCTCCTTCTACACACAATTTAATTTAATTCACGTGTTGCAGAGAAAATATTTCCTGTAAGACCTTAAACTTTCAGTAACTAATAGAGTTATGTCATAAAATTTCTGAGGTTATAGCTATGTAAATCATCTTATTGACTTGTGTTGTTCACCCACAAAGAGAATTTTTTGTAAAAAACTTTGTCCCTTTTTAATTACTTTTTGGCTTTAAAACAATGGAATCCTGAATACCTTTTTAATGAAAACAAACAAATCAAACAAAAATGTTTGAAACATTTTAAAGAACACAAAGACTTTAAGCTTTTTATGTAAACAATCTACCAGCCTTATTTTAGGCAAGTTTGTTATAAACAACAAAAACAGATTTCATGAATTGTCTCTTACAAGGTCTCTTAGTCAGTACATAAAATGTCATAGAAATGTGTGCCATTTATCAAGTTTTCAAAACAAACATGTGATTGCGATTATTATTAGCCTTCTAAGATTCTAGTAATACACAGTGTATCATGGGTATCAGGATATCCCCAGGAAATTTTCAGAATTCTGAATTTAGATTAAAGGAAGTATTTCAACAATAATTCCTTTTGTAACAATTAGTCACAAAAATGTATCTGAATCAAAATAAGAAGAGAAAGTTAAAGAAATAGTTATATTTCGAAGTTTATCATTATAATTCTATGACAGATATGTGAAATATCAAAGACCACTTCCATTTTATAATAATGTATACTTTAACACTATAAAATACTACACAAATGGATAAACATATACCTGTTACAACAGCTGTATGGTAGTATCCACAAGAAACTGATACAACTTCACTATCAAACATTAAATGTTTTGGTGATGGATTTTCTTCTTCATCACCAACACCAACCTGTCCTTCACCGTTATGGCCCCATATATAAACCTCACCATCCTCTATAAAGATAAAAACGATAACAAAAATTACAGGACGTCTTTCATTCTTTTAATACATTTCCACATCATCTGTACTGCAAATAAAGACCACCTAATCTTCCTATGTTTTCTTAACCATTTAATGTATGGATATTGTACCTCCTGAATAAATTACTCTTCTTATAGAAAACCTATATAATTAAACGAGGAACCAGGGGGTCTTATCAGCTTTTACCATATTTATTTTACCTTATATTTCCAATAAATAACCCCTTGAAAAAATCAAAACAGCAAAGAAATGAGTAATGATTTAATTAATTTCAGGGGGTACTATACATTAAAGGGTTTTATATCAAAAGTAACGAAATCTGAATCTTATAGGTAATTTACGTTGAACACACTTAGGAGGAAAATCAATTAAAAGTAATGTCACAATAAAACTGCAATGCAGCAACGACATGTCAAGGTGCAATTAAACCTGACCTTAATGTACAGTAGCCCAAACAAGGCATTTACATCCTTTTGACATTACCCCTCTTAATATCATGGAAAAAGTGCTCTTTCTTTCAAATATTTTATTTATTTGAATCGTTGTATCATGAAAAATATGATGACAAAAATCCCTTTTTCTTTTCTACTTAACCATGCTCTTGATTCTACATTATCAAATGGAACGGAATTCACAGGCCTATGTATTTTTTACAATACTCATAATTCCTGAAATGAATGCTGGAATAGCACATGGACTTGACGAAACATGCGTTTCTAATGGTTGATGGCATTGACGTAAAAGATCTCTATGAATGCAAACCTTGAAAAAACTCCCTAAAAAGCACAGAAATGGAGGGCTTTAACACTGACTTTACGTGCATAATTTATTAAAATCATTCTTCTCCATATAGCTTATTAGATGTTATTTCAGGGCTTGATATGATGCTATGACATTGTAGTCCTTCAATCTGATCACATAAAATATATTTAAAAAACAAATTTGTCACTCTCTTGCTACTAATGTGATATCACAAGAGCTTGATCTTAAAATAATCATCTACTGTGTGTTTTGTTGCAATTTTATTGGATTGTGTTTAACATGGAAAAGATTAAAATGTATCAGCAAAAGGTATTTTAAAAATGAATTTGAATCCTAATTAATTTTTTATTTTGGAAAACTGTGTGTATGAATAAGTAAACTGATATGAGATTCCTGTATAATGTTCTACATATAAATAAAAAAATAAAAAAATAAATAGATATATAAATAAAAAATAAAAAAATAAAAAAATAAAAAAATAAATAAATAAATAAATAAATAAATAAATAAATAAAGGATTTAGATAACCATAAATATGTAAACATGTATCTTAAAGAGCAGTATTTTATTTTGTAATTTTAATCCATAACTATTCATGTTCTAAGGTACAAGACTGTCATGTGTGTTGTTCTCAAAACAAGGTCAAAAGAAAAGAATTACATACCTGTTAATGCTGC
Organism: Bythotiara depressa; assembly: GCA_027564595.1. Taxonomy (NCBI): domain Eukaryota; kingdom Metazoa; phylum Cnidaria; class Hydrozoa; order Anthoathecata; family Bythotiaridae; genus Bythotiara; species Bythotiara depressa. Next base: position 6,781 of record JANTOQ010540568.1, on the reverse strand, counting down.
ACTGTGGTAAGAACCACAAGAGATGGCCTTAACTTTTATAGATGCTAATGATTCAATTTGTTTCGGGTGATGCTCATTCTAAATAAATAAATAAATAAAAATATAAACTTAATGAGTTTGTCTATAAAAACAAGCTGAGCTGATTTTAAAGGGATTAAAAAATGTTTTATTTCATGTGAAGATCTGTTATGGTTCTCCAGATATTCCCTTTGAAAGATTTTGTAAAGAAAAATATATTTTGCTTCCGATAAGAAACCTGCCTGAAATTTATGACATCATAATGTTATATTGATAATTTTGTTGGTTGTTCATTTCTAGTGAAACTATTTTGTTTAATAAAATGTAAAATCCTCAAATAAAAACACATTTTGAGGAAATAAACTTTTTATTTTCACTGCAATATACGGGCAACGGCATAATTAAAAATATAAAAATAATTTACACACTAACTCATCTGATATTTACACACTCCAAAGCAATTAAAGTTTGTTTTTATATTTGATAGTTCATTGTCCAAAAAATGCTGTGTCAACAAAAACACAAAAGGGATTCAAACTACAGGTGTTTTACTTGAATGTTTTCCTACAAAATGCTTACTTAGCTATGAACTGCAACTATACTAGTGTAAAATATATTAGCTAATTCCAATTAGTACTGGAGATATTAATAAAAGTTATTTCACTAAAAAATTGACAACCAATGAAATGGTTGATCACTTGTAGCAAAATTCAACAAAATGTTTTATATGAATGTTTTATACATGCAAACATTATAAGTGCTATTTTTTACATAACAATTTTGTTTTATATAATAGTATATTCAATCATTATGAAATTATATTATATATTATTGTTAAATTGTTATTTTATATACTCAAGTAAAGGTTGCTTTTTGCTACATTTGATCCAGCAAATAAATTGTATAGGCTAGGTAACAATAGGATTCATCCAAGAATGTATGATACTAAAGTAGCCAGTAACTGCATATACCGTACATATGCTAGAAAAGCAGCTTTCCTTTCTTGAAAATAAATTGTAAGAATGATAAAAAGTAGAGGTTTTTTGTTTGGACCTGTTTGTATTATTTTTTCCTACTAGTGCACTAATATTACTACTGTAAAATTACAAAAACAGTACAAGAAATACTCCCTGGTAGTGGCAGAAATAGATTAAATTTCTATTTTGATTGGTGACAAATTTCCCAATTCTTTATCAAGTTAGTACAGTATATACATTTCAAATAAGTTTTTTCATAGAAATTTAAAGGAGTGGTTTGGTCTCAGGGAAAGCTTGAGATGAAAGAGCACTTAAAATTGTGGCTAGAGTGGCAAAAGTCACGAAAACAAAGGCTATTGAGACCTTACGAAAGTTGCATTTATACCCAATTTTAAATCAATTCTGAGTCCAAGCCACACATTTAACATGATATATTTCCATAGTTATGCTATTGTCAAAATATTAAACATGTCCACTACAAACCTGTGTATTTGCATGACCTAACTGTCCATCTTCATTACCACCAAAACTAAAAAGCTTCCCAGATTCTAAAAAACAACATATGCATATACTTAAATGAGAAAAGAAATCCATACCATCGAAAGTGCGACCAGTAAATGCAAGTGTGAGTATGAGAATAATAAAGTATAATTTGTTGTACTGCAGCTGATTATTGCAAGTCATGAAATTTCAAACTTCAAGGGACAAGAGAAAAGGAGGTTTTGCTACTATCATCATTAGGGAACACAAGAGGTAACCTACATAAATCAGTTCCCTGGATCAAACACATCAGTTCCAATGAGTGTAAAAGTAGAATCTCATAACAAAGTCTAGCTAAGCCTAGTAAAGGAGTGGGAAGTTGCTTGTATGGATGCAGCATTTGTAAGAAAAGCCATACAACATATATTAAATGAATTGACCATTGACTAATTGTTACCATGGTTGTTTTCTTCTTAGGTGAAGTGTGCTAACATAATAATTTAATTTGTATACTTCTCTTAAAATGTGTTCAGATTGTTAACATTTCAAAAGCAAATCTTAACGGTCTATAATAATAACACTAGGGTAGAATAGGCACAAAGTTAAGAAAATGTTTTAGGGTCTATGATGCAATGCACAACAAACTGCTGTGGGTAGTTAACGGGATATTTCTTTTGTATTTTTAGCATATTCCTCCCTAGTTCTCAATATTTCCTGACTGTAACACTAACCCTGACCTAAACCAAGTTTGAATTAGTAAGTGCATCAGGTTTCAAAGTTTTCGTTAGTAAACCACTTCAAGGAATTTTGTGAATGTTGTGAAAATAGGAAGTGAATCTATAAAGAGGTTCTGCACTTAGGAAATCTAGAGTCAGTCCAAGGAACCAGAAATGACTGACCCTGAAATGTCAAGGCATGTGATATAACAACTTGTATACACACAATGTGTTTGTATTTGCAAGTACTTGGTTGTGTATAATTATTTGTAAGCAGTATTCTGTTTGTAGCAACCATAAAAACCTGAAAATAAACATCTGTGGAGGACAGAAATCAGTAAAGATATGTGCCACTAACACTGTTACTCTATTATTTTTTAATAAAGTATGAGCCATTTTATGTGGCGAAAAGTTAAAATAACAAGCAGTACTAATTTGATATTCTCAAAAATCTGATAGATCCAATTTCTGGATAGAGATTTGTAATATGGAATATAAATTGTTATATAATTAACTACATTTAAAACATAGATTTTTATTTACATTTACACTTGCTTTAAAAAATATACAGTACGGTCAATTAACAAATAATGTATATACCCTACATTCAGACTACTGTCCAATAAAGAAAATGCATTTAACTATATTAATGTTAATTCGACTCCTACATGGAAAACCCTTTATCAGATTCATCATTGTACTTTAGCGCAAATAAATATTATGAATAAAATATATCGTGGAAGAGGTATAAACAAACATTTACCTGAATATAGAAGAGTGTGAGATCTACCACAAGTAACAAACAAAACTTTCTCTGGCTTTAAAGCTATACACAAAGTACATATATAGATAGATTAATAAAGCTATACATAAAATACATATAGATAGATTAATAAAAATAATGAGAATGAATGCAGGCAGAAATTAAAATAATAGATATATTATATAGTACAACTTATTCATGCATTAGAGTACAAAACTATAAAAATCCATGAAATTGTAAGATTGTTATGAACAAATTTACCTGGCAGATACTTGAAGAACCTGGCAGAATAAATTAATTAGCATTGTTTTTCAAATCAACAGATATATACATGGAAACTACAATCAGATACACAGGTTGCTGTTGTAGTGTTGTTATCATTAAAGATGTTTTCTATATAGTTGGATACAGAGCAAATTTCAAAAAGCATTATGCATGCCATTCCTAACAATGACCTAGAGAATGATGAGATATAATACCTACTTGAATCATTTGAAACAATTTAACTACTGTTTTGTTTCATTTGAGAAACTAAAAATAAAGTAAACAAAAAAGGTTAAAAAAACACAGACCTTTTATAAAACTTGGTTTGTTTGACGATTTAGTGTGACCGAGCCCAAGCTGGCCCCAGTCATTATTTCCAAAGACATATACTCGACCACGTTCTAAAATACGAAAATGACAATATAATTACGACTAACATGACAATTCTCTGGTAAATTCTCATGTACAGTAAGGACAACAACATAAATAAATATAAATAATACTTTCTGAGACTTTCATGGTTTTTGCCAAAAATATTTTTGGTTTTATTTTTCACAGGTTTTTCACACAAGTGCATGAGAAATGCAACTCAAATGAAATTAATCTTGACAAATTATTTTATACAGTAGGATAACAATTAAAAAACCTTGCACAGTAATTTTAATATCTTTATTTACAATATATATAAAATAATAGCAATTCACAATCATATACAACAAATGCAGTAATTAGCCATGACACTCAGGTAAATATACTTTTTGAAGCTAATAAAATTGTCTGTTAAGTCATGCATGATAGCATTCTAATGTCAGAAAGTCATAATAGTGGTAAAATGTTACACACCCACAATGATTGCGAGTGTACATGATTGAGTATAGGCATAGAATATTGAATGTTGGAGAACAAGGATGGATGTACATAGGAGAATGAGTGTGAATAGAGGAAATTGGTGTGGGTGTGAGAATATGAATGCTGGTGTAGGTCAATGAATGAATATAGGAGAATGAATGCAGGTGTAGTAGAATAAGTGTGGGTGTACAAGGTTGAATGTGGGTGTACATAGGGGATGAGCATGAGTGTAGGATCACAATTTTAAAATACGTATGTTCATAAAATAAACTGAAAAACAACAGATTTTTGGGTATTATTACAATGGTGTTGCTGGGTTTAATAAATAAATAAGAACGAGACCCAATTAATAGCAAAATTTGGAAATAATTATTTTGAATTTATCAACACATCCAAAGATGTTGATAATAAAATGTTATCCACAACAAAATATCTCCACAAAGTCTAGTACATCACATTCTTTACAGCAGAACCATTAATAATCAAACAGCTTTGCGTTTTGCAGGCAGGGGCTAACAGGACACATTCCATAGCAAAAAGCACTATTGGGCATCGAAATTGTCATGCCCAAATTAATCAATATTGTCCCTATAATTTTTTATTGTGCTATTCTTTCCACTTGTTCTTTACTTAGTTAGTTGCAATATATGTACAGTATATGGAAATACTGCCAAAAAGTGGAGGATTTGCACTTCTAAGACACCAAAGACACAAATAATGTCAGTGGCTTTACCCCTGGACCCCACTGTGGGTGGCTAGCACTGCCCAAATTCAAATCCTGTATTTTCCCCTGGCAGGCCTTATAAACAATTGTTTTAAGAATTTAATAAGTTATATACCGGTATGTGAAAGACAAAATTATGCTCATGTGAATGTTGTTAAAACCAGGGGCAGATAGAGACCTAGTCAAGTCATGCAAATGTCTCGGTGAAAATTTCACACTCAAAATTGAGGAAAATAAGACATTATTTAAACAATTTGGGTTCCATCTATTTTATTATTATATTCAATATATTTTATTATTTCCTTCTACACTCCCTCCATTACGCCAACCGTGAGTTTTCAACACACTTTGGCACATAGGTGAACTTATTCTGTTAGTTTTATTCATATATATATATTATTGTCAGTGTGATCATGACTATAAGCGCTTATGATCAAATAAGTGATGGAACACGATTTTGACTAACTTAGTTAAATCAGGCATCAAATGACTGTGGGGACTTTGCGTGGCGTGTAAGAACATCATCGATCCTGGTGTATTTTAATTTTGTCTAAGTTATCAATAATTAATTACTCAAATTTTGCAATATAGCGATCTTTAGATAAATAAATTAAAAAGTATTGATTTTCTTCTCTCCCATCATCATGGCTGCAGTTAGTATGTTGAGAGAGCATGTACTAAGTGCATTGAAATGTAATGATGTTGACACTCTGCAGAAATTTTACGAAGAGATGTCTGAAAAGATACGTTCTTTACCATTCATGTCTTCTTCGGAAGTTCTTAAAAGAACATACAGACACTTTTCCACAGAATTTTATACATATCTCTGAATTTGTCAAGAAGGAGAGATCATTTATATAAGTGCTAAGGCTAAGGCATGTAGCTAACTATCTAATTCAATTAATAATAAAAGAACAAGAGTTTTTGTTTTTTGTGTTACTGGGGAGTAATCATCTGTCTTTTCAGATGCAATCAAGCAATAAACTAATGTTATTATAGATCTCAGTTATCTATGTATGCATCAATTTTAAGTGATGTGGCTATGATTTGAAAGTAGCAGAAGTCAGTCAGCCTAAACTCTTTAAAAAGAGACAATGATCTCTATCTCTCTGTAGATTTAATCATTCACATTTAAGGAGACTTGGGTTTTCTAGGGAGTGTTTCTAGGTGCTTTCTGTAGGAAAAAGTTGCTGTTGTTTAGTTCTAGCTAGCTAGCATAGCTATAGTCATGAAATCAAAGTTGGAAGTTGAGTGTAATTCACAGTTTCACAGTCACAGAAACAATATAGAACTCAATCGTTGAGTGCCTAAATAAGTGATACGTAAACTTTTATCTAAGGGACCATGTCCTTACTGAAGTTGCCATGCTTATAGGGAGTTTGCCGATAAGGGGGTGGGTGGGTCCAAAGCCTTGCCATTAAAGATGTGGCAAATTTACACAAATCTCATGGTTTCTTTTTCCTTTTTCTGGAAATGTTTTTTAACTTTGTTGCCTGTCAACTAACACTACACCATCTTGAGCAAACAAATTTTTTTTGCATCCAGTGGATATCTGGCATTTCTAACACAATCAATATACCAAGTTAATTCAGAGCACAAGGTGTTTTACATATGTACATGGCTGAAAGTACTGATGGGATTATAGGTAGCATATAGCTAGCTGGAAAAAGTTCATTCTAAACAAAAACCAGGGCAAATATTTCTAACAGTATGTGGTGAAAGGTAGCCAAAGTGGTGTGCGACAGTTGAAATAAATGTGATAAAGTTGTAAAATTGATTGTTTTAATTTATATAAAAATGTGCTGATAAGAGGCGGGTGGTGGTGGGTAAAAGGCCTTATAAGCAACTTGAGTATGAATGTGGTCCCTAATTACGAGAGCTTTGACCAAGGAAAAACATGAAATATATTTTTCTGACTAGAAACTATATATATATATATATATACCAAGGAAAAACATGAAATATATTTTTCTGACTAGAAACTATATAT
>JANTOQ010540457.1:0-10961 GCA_027564595.1 Bythotiara depressa | reverse complement strand
CCCCCCAGCCCCCCGGTGTCGTAGGACCTGCTGTATATACTGTACTGTTAGAAATATAATTGTAGATAGACAGTGTATTACATTTTACATGGAGCCTCCATAATTTCAATGTATACAGTAGTGCCTGTCAACTCTTTCCAACAAGCAAAGTCTTGCTTGCATTTTACATTTCTTTTGGTTTTCCCAACTTTATAATGATCCACACAGAAGAACATAACACACTATTTTATCTGGAAAATAATCATTCCAGCCCCAACAAATTATAGATTAACAAAAAAACACGGCAGCTCCTATTATATATATAGCTCTCAAAAGGCTTAACATATATGGTCAGTTAGAAATTAATGTTATTTAGAAATGGTATTACCTGAGAGAAGGAGTTCTCCTTTTTAAACTGTGTATAATTCTAATTACATTTTATGTAACTTAGTAAAAACCCAACTCACAAGAGTTTTTTTACCTACTTGAATGCACTGATAACGGTTTTAATACTGAAAAGCTTTTGCTCCAAATTTTTAACTTTTATTTCTCCTTTCTTTTTTAACACATATGTACAACTCATTATATCAATATTAGATTTTACAGCCACTGCTACCATTTTCTAGTTTAATAAAGCTGTCACCTGTGACATTAAAGTAGCTGTTGTGAGTGAGATTTTATGACTGCCACTATGAATTCCTACCTTAAAGCTGTCATGGGTGAGATTTTATGGTTCGCTACTACAATATTCTCATTCACATGGCTGTTTTCATGATTTTCCAGCTTAGAATAGCTATTTTGAATTATATAGATTTTAAGTCACTCTATGACTTTCTATATTATTCTAGGCTTTAAAAAGCTTAATTTGAATTTAACCTGGAAAAGAAGTTGCTCTTTTTCACTGGCTTTGTCGTTATCATTTACTTCTAGTTCACAGGCAGTGTAGTTCAGCATCTAGACAACATGTTTATTCCTGTAAGAATAACCATGCAAGTGTTGAAAAAATAAATTAAATTTTATACAAGTTTGTGATTTTTAATTCCATTGCTTTTATAAATAAGATAGGAAAGCAGGCAGTGTTTTTGTGTTTTTTTTTGCATGTGGACATGTTCATTCCATTTCATCAAAAAGCTTTGTATGAAAGATAAAATTTTCACAATCAGAAATTTTACAAAATTTGGATCAAAAGTGTTTGACATATTAACAAAAGATTCAAGAAAGTTTTAATGATAAAAAATTAACAAGTGACATTTTCTACCGATGATAAAAACTGCTATAGTTTAATATCTTCTATTTTTTACAGGCCCAGGTGATTATACATCCTAATTGGGACTTAGTAAGACCTGAAATTATTTTCTTCCAGAATAGAAAACCTGATAAAAAATATTACAATTTGAAATTATATCAAGATGCTACTTGTAAAAAACAATGTTTCAATAATATAATAAAGAAAGTGACATTAGCCAATTAAGTCATAATATCTAGAAAATCTAAAAATAATCAAATATGATAAAAAAGCTAACAATTTTATAGGATATGTTACATTTGTATCATCTCTCTATCCTGTTGATACATTAATCACTTAGCTGAAAATAAAAATTATACCTAGAGGTGTCAAAGATAACATTTCTCAATATGCTTTACTGAAAAAACTTTCTGACTGTGTATGAGCTGATAAAAAGTAACAATGCTTATTTTTGATCATATCTGACCTGAAATGCACTTTTACATATTGTGCCCTGTTAGTCCTGTGAATTTCTAATTATTTTTGAAACATATTAACACAATTATGAGCAAAAATCAATTTTTTCATTTTTTGTATATTTGCAACATTGGTGACTCATTTTAATGAACTTGTCCATGTGCAATATTGCATGGCCATAAAAAGACTTGGTGCATGATGTACGAATACCAAATTCACAAAAAACGATTTAAAACATTTCTGCATCAGTCAAACTGATGACTGGTACTGTTTCCAGCCTGCAATAGGCATATGTAGTCTATTTCATATTTTGAGTGTCCCCACAAAAAGGTGCATTTAGGTTTGAAAACCTTGAAAATACAAAATAAAATATGCGTTGCATTTAGATTTTTGAGAAATTCTATCCTAAAGATTATTTTTCATTTGCCTTTATTATTGACAAAATAGATAACACTACAATTGATGGAAGAAGACTAGTTAGTGTTAGTTACCTAGTTCTAAATTGTATATATATATATAATCAAATTAACTCAGTGCCTTCGTTAATGTGCACTGAACTGAAATATACAATTGTTAGTTTTATATTTGCTAACTGCATATAATTGGTATATATTTATGTTTTACATAATATTTCTTTCATTTAGTATATATGTATATATGTATATATATTCTATATTTATTCATTTTCATGCGAAGTTTTCTGATACTTTCCAATAGCTTGTAAGTATAAGTTTCAGTTTTTAAGGTTGGATGGAATTTTAAGTTACCAGGTGTTACTTCATTTAGAGATTTGAACTTATGGCTTTTGGCTGTAACAATTAGCCAGTCTGTTTGAATTCAACTTTGGGTAGTCTTTGTATCTTCAGAATTGTCTATACAAAAATTATTGAAATCATTTTAGAACTTTTAAATATTGTTTGTTGTATAACTATATGTACATTCAAGTTGTTGTTCCCTCATTAATTAAAACTTTTAGAGATAGCCTTCATAACTAGCTTTATAGAAATAAGCTTGCAGCTAAAAATAGTTGTCTTTTCAATGGATCTATTCACAGCTAAAAAATATAGAGGCATGTAGATGTGTTATGTGTTATGTATATCTTATTCATCATAATTTTAAATGAAAATTTGAAAAATCTTAATAGGTTGAAGATTTGCGAAGCATGTATACGGATTAAGCTCTATTATTAAAAGAGAATTACATTTATTGATACACCTTGCAAATAGGGCTATCCTTTTATCAGTGTAACTACAGGTTGGAGAAACCATGGGGTATCTAAGAATATGCAACCTCTGACATACTGTTTCCAGTGTCCTGAATATTCAAAAACAATTATTTTGAAACCTCTACAATATTGTATCATTGAATATAACTTCTATTCTCTGAACATTAAAGTGATTCAAACTTACCAAAGGAATTATTAATTTGATGTTATACTGTCTATCCAACACATTGTACTTTTTTTACTGAATATTATTTACAATAGATAGTAATAAATTAGAGAATATATAAAATATTAAAGATCTCCTGTAATCTTAAAACCTCTAATGTTAATAGTTTTTATAAAATTATTACTTTGTTGTATATATATTCTGTTATGAGAAATTTATAATATGAACATCTACATATAGCAGAATGGCTTTCTAATGACAGAAATTTCATCACAGTTTTATTAAACTATGTGAAACAGTTACAACAAAAAAGGTTATTTTAAACAGATTATCTTGTATTTGGGATATATTATTCATTCAACTGAATATTTTTCAAGGCATGCTTATAGCATTACTTTATTTTAAATTAATTTTGTCTTTGTATTTTATATAAACTAAATGCTGTGATAATTATTCCCACAGTGATTTAAATTTGTATCGCTTTTATAAATCGGTTATTATGGTATACGGATTTGTAGAATGTTTCTGTTGCATTTCCCTTACCATATTCACAACAACAGGGTAATTTTAAAGAGATAAAAATTAACTGGTATTTAGTTTATTGAATGAATATTTAAATAAACCGATTAGTTTGATTTTAAAGTGTAAACATGGAACATGGGAAAACCTTTTTGACCAGAAGGACATCAGCTAATAATGCATATATAGAAATCCGTAGGCAGTTGATTACAGTGTGCCATGGTAATTATTTGTTTTCTTCAAATCACGTATGAGACATTGGGCAACATTTCCACGTGGAGGGACCTACTGTCCTCATGGGACCATGCCCACTATATGTTATATGTTGTGTGTGCCACTAGTCTGACAATATACATTAATTGTCCTCATCAGCTAGTGGTGCAGTTTTGTGTATGTAAGTGCCTGTAAGGTGTTAATACCTAGCTTGAAAAAAAAAAATAATAATAATAATTTTTTTTTAAATATTTTGTGCAAAGAAAGATTGGTATATGTGAGGTGTTTATTGTTTCAGCTTATATGTATCTTAAAACAATTAATTAATTAATTAATTAATTAATTTGTATAAATTTTAAAACATTAACTAATATTTTGATGGATTTAAATATTTTTTAATTGTCTGAAAAGTTATATATACTTGAAAAGTTTTCTGCTTATAACAAACTGTTATAGTTATGTATTACAATATGTTACCGTTTTGTTTACATATAGGTACAACCCTAATTACATATATATATATATATATATATACATTATTACATTATTACAGATCAATATATTGATTGTAGTACAAAGAAGGACAATTACCGACATTTGAAACACTGCCAAACATATTTTGTTTGCTTTCAGTACTTCTATTTTAAGAGTTTAAAAATGACAATCAACATCATGGTGTTTCCAAAATAACTCTTTTTCAATATGGGCATGCCATCTTGAAGAATTGTAGTATGTTTGGTTTACCAAATAAGCTGCACCTTGTTTCATCAAAAATACATCCTGAATTCTGGTATGGCATATACATGAGTTAGATGACAAGTTTCTCTTCAGAATACAGTTCATGGAAAACTAATATTCTACCCATATTTTCATTACTAGCTGATATAAATGCTTAGTAATACTTTTATTCCAATTAAAGTTTTAGTCAATATTTATCTTTTTCATTGTGAGCTTTATATAAATGTTGCTTTGGGAAATGCAACATCTTGCTATCATTAAAGTTATGGCTTTTCTTACCTTGCCTGATTTTTCTAATTAATGGTTTATGTCAAGGTATTACAGTGCTATCATTGCACTTTTGGTTCATACCATTCCAATTTGACTGAAAATTTTATTATTTCTTTAATTTATATTTCATGCTGAAAATTGTGAAAGAGAATTGTGTCAGTATCAGATTATCCATGGCCTTACTTACAAACATGTACGTATGCATATCCTTTGTCATTGCCCTCATTTTATTTCTTTATAATTTAGATGAGAGGGATTATGTGCAGAAAAAGGTTTTTACAAGATGGTGTAACATTCATCTATCAAAGGTAATACTTCAGAAACACTCAGTTTGTTCATTATCATTTATGAAAACAAATTTTTAGAAAAGTTTAAACTTTTTTTCATCTTCATTGCTGTTAATTGACCAAATCAAAAGATTGTGGGACATGATTGTTCTTCACTTTGTACTGTGGTTGGTTAAAATACATGTTTACATACACAGACTTAAATAGTTACTTCCTAGCTATTATTTAACAATGTTGAATTCTTCAGTCAGTATTATCTGCTTCTGTTTTATATGATTTGTTATTAGTATTAATCTTATATTTAGTTATGTCTTTCATTACATTTTAGGTGAAATCAGAGATAAATGATCTATATAAAGATTTTCGAGATGGAAAAAAATTATTATTACTTTTGGAATTACTTACAGATGAAAAGCTGGTAAGTATAACTGAAAAGCGGTTAGTTAGTTATGCACAAGTGGTGCAAAGTGTTTGTATGTGGCATTGTCATTTTGTCAGATAACGAATGCAGCTTTGTTGGGTGTACAAGAAGGTTACAGTTCATTGCAAAATAAAAGGAAGATTTGTTTTAACAAAAATAAAATTTACAATTTACAATTAAATCATAAACCGCATTGGTTTTATATAACATTTATTTTTTAAACAAGACTTTATTTTCAGCCACATTTTTTGCTTGCTGCTTATTTTCCTTTTCTCTTCTATTTTATTTTAACAGCTTGTACTAGCTACTGTCATGTGTCTCATAGGAGTAATTTTTTATTTTGTTTTGAATATTATATATATACTCCAGTTTCAAAACTTTCTACTTTTACACTCACATACATTGGACTTCTGTATATTATTTTCTTTAATTTTTTTATTCAATCAGTTAAATAACATGTGACCATATTATTTCAATGAGCATGTGAGGAACAATACTCTTAATTTGTTTTGAAATTTACTTTCTCATTTTAAAGTTTGACCAGTCGTTCTCCCTTAAATAGCATAGTATTAGGTTATTTTAAACTTCCCATTAGAAACCTTTATAAATTTATGATGAGTCAGGGATATTATCAGCTTTTAACAAATATATTTAACATTATATTTCCAATAATTTATCCCCTGGAAAAAGCAAAATAGCAAAGAAATGACAAATGATTGGATTCTTTTCCAGGAACACTATGCATTAAAGAGTCAAAGATTATTTTCCAGCAACGCTATGTATTAAAGAGTTAATATGAACTGGAAATTATGATAATCACTTTTATCCTCTTTGATGAAAAGTTTAACATGATGTTTACTTCTTTAAGAAGGACTGATTATTAGGGACTTGAATGTTCCTACCCTATTACCCCATATACAAGTGCACCCAGTTTTTGTTTTCAAGCGATAGGTGTGTACACCTTTATTCCTTCAAAAACCAGGACTTGTTTCATACGAATTTGATGAAAGAAAAAAAATTACAACACAAGCAATATCCAACAGAATTCTTTCATTAATTTCTTGAATACACTGGAATATTATAGATTCAACACTTAACACATTCTTTCTACTGTTGATGTAGAGAAAATATAATCTCAGGGGTGGATAGAGACCAAGTCTAGATATGCAAATGACTAGGTTAAAATTTGATCTTTAAAAATTGAGAAAAACTACATATTTTATTCAACTATTGACAATTCGGTTTCTTTATATATATTTTATTATTATATTAGATATATAACTATTCTTTCCTTCCTTTTACTTCTACTCTTTCTCTATTATGCTAGCAAAACATTTTCAAATGTACTGCTAGTATGAAAGATTTGAATAGTCTGTGCTTAACATCGTGGTTGTACATGTAGTTGCACTTATTCTATTACATTTGTTCATATATACAGATAATTATTGTCCAAGTATCAAATGACTGAAGAGACTTAGCATTGCAGCTCTTAAATATCATCGATCCCAGTGTATTTTAATTTTGACTAGGTTATCAAATATTAATTAACCAAAAGTTAAAATTTCTAATTTACTAATTTACTATTTACAAACTTCAGAGCAATGCTCGTTTTAAAGTTTGACCAGTCATTCTCCCTAAAATGCTGTATTAGCAAAAATATATAGGGATCTGGAACTAGTTACAGGTGTTCATATTTCAAGAATTTCTTTCTCTGGAATATGTATTTAGTGATGAACTACCACTCTACCATGGTTTGTTATCTAATATCAAGTAGTTCTTGAGATATTAGCAAAATAAAATTAGCTAATATTGGCCACCCAACTTAATATGATGTCATCAATTTCATCTGTGATGTCATCATGCTCAAGCAGAACTAATCTCAGAAGTGAATTCGTTCTGTTTTTCAAAATCTTTTTAGCAATATCTTGAGAATCGTTAAAGATGTTTGCACAAAATAAAAATATTGTTTTATCATTTTCAAAGCTCTTTCATATTTAACTTGTTGATATTTTAGTTTTATCCAAAACTATTAACTATTTCTCCAAAACTTTTCAGAACATTTGGTAATGATCTAGAATTCCAAAAAGAATAGGGCACTGATAAACTATAGCAAATTATTGGTGATATGAGCGTAAAGCAATTAGGCATATATCAGATGTATTTTATTCATAATATTGATCTTGTTTATAATTATGCTTGCTTACATATATTAACAGCAAATATATACTTGAAGCATGTAGATTCTTTTAAAACTGTATATTCAATAGCTAGCAGTAGCACTTATCACAGAGGAATGTGTATTATATACATTCTTTATATTACATTATGTTATATTACTTTCTATATATGTAAGCTTTTTATATTCTGCTCCAAGTGATGTTTCAATGAACCATGACTTGCACATGCATGACAAAATGTAATTACTACACACAATGCAAGTGATGACAACTCATGCTTTTGACGTGATTAATTTATCATCTTCAATGATCATAATATAGTAGTGTTTTATATATTCTGTTTCAGCCACGGCAGAGAGGAGTACTTCGTTTCCATTCGTTAACCAATGTATCAAATGCTCTTGACTTTTTATGCCGCAGAAAGGTGATATTTTATTCCTGTGTATTTGTACATAAGGAAAATAACATTCATAATTTAATTTTGTGTGCATGTAAACACAAACATATACCTAAGCCTTCAAAGTTTTGAAGATTTTAAAATACTTTATGTATACAAATAGTTGAAATGAACAGAGGCTCATGCTACAGATTTCTGGCTAAATGTTTTTATTCTAGATATCTATGTAATTAGCTAATTAATTTAATTTAATTTAAATTTAGGTGAAAATTGTCAACATTCGGAGTGATGATATTGTAGACGGGAATTCAAAATTAACCTTAGCTTTAGTTTGGATTATTATACTACACTTTCAGGTGAGAAACGATTTTTTTATCAATGTGTGCAACTATTGCATGTGAGTAATATATTCGGGAACAAATTAATGTTGATGACAAATTCTGGTGTTTTCTGTTCAATAGAATGACTGTGTAGTCTATATTGTTGGTTGTTGATTTGGAGGGTAGATACAGCTCCAGGCAATCTATCTAGGAGATAGAAAGCTATGAATTCAAACATTGAATAAACTGAGCTCTTTAGCCTTGGTTGGCATTCAGTTTAATGCGTTGTGCCACAATAAAAAACACAGGGGTAACTTATGGCTAGATCCCACTTGTCAGAAGCCCCATTGTCTTACCCATGCTATCATGGAATTGGATGTTAAATGTAAAACAACAATTAATATTTGAGACTAAATGTTAAAGTTTTTTTATGAAATAAAGTGAATTGAAGTGTAGAACATCAATTATTTAGGCAGGATTCCAATATCTGATTTTCTCTCGAAGAAATGTGAGATGTCTGTTTCAGATTGGTTGTTATTGTCTGTAAAATATCAAGTATGTATATGATTTTATCACCCAATTGTAGAGTTACAATGTAAAGAAATTAAATATTTTACCATAAGTGTATATATATTAACACTATATAACAGGATACAGGATTTATATAGACCTGGAAAATCTGGACTAAAAAATCAGAGGAAAACCTCCAAAAGTTCAGCGAATTTAGCAGTGTTCTTCCCTTGGCCCTTGGGTAAATACTAAATAACAACAAAAATGAAGAAGAAAATCACTCCTACAGGTCTATGTCAATCAAAATTTAATATTTGTCACTGAAAATGAAGATTACTAAGTAAGGGTAAACATGTAAAAGTCAGGGAATTTCAAAATCAAAATACCTTATAAACCAAACCTTATCAAGTGAACTCACATACAGCCATTTCACTTCTACATTATGCTATATGAATCATGTGTGACATTTGGAAATATGTAATCCAAACCTATGTACATATCAATAAAAGAAGATTTTTCTTCTTTCGTTACAATTCGTTTTGCATTCGTGTTTTAAAAACATTATTTTATTGTATCTTATTTTAATTATATTATTATTAGTTTTAAAAAAACAATGACATTTTTTAATTTTTGTGACATGTTTCGATCGTCTCAATAATCTTCATCAAACTAAGTTACAATTTAAAAACTTTTTATTTAAATGTTACACAGCTATTATAAAGATAAGCTATACTGCTAATTATCTATTTTCTTTATAATAAATACATCTAGTCAATAATTTTATTTTCTATTGTAAATATTCACCCAACTTATTTTTATAATAGCTGTGTATAAACATTTAAATATTTTTTTTAAACTTATTATGGTTAGTTTTGTGCTACTCAGACCATTTCGTAAAGTTATATTATTATTATATTATGCATCTTTTAATGTCCGTGATAGGAAATTTTGAAAATAAATATCTTTATATAAACATTACTTTCATCTAGGTTTCCGATGTGAAAATCCTTTTGGATCAAGAAAAGTTATCACCAAAGAATGCTCTCTTATTATGGTGTCAAGCATATTGTGAAGGGTAAGTTTATTTTTAACATAAATTAACATAAATTAAAACGTCATTCCTAAGTGCATTAATTTCATTACACAATGGGTTTCTGAAAGAATTGTCTTGGAAATTAAGGGCACTGAAAAATAATGCACATTTTTAATGAGAGTATAAATCAAATCATGGACATGCCTTTTTCATTTATTTGAATTTAAGTTAAGGCATCTGAGTGCAATTCAAAAGGTTCAAGATTCTCAAATTTTTAAACTTCCATGGAGTGCATATTTTTAAAGGATAATCAAGACTTTTCTGTTACTAGATTTTTGATCAATCTTGATGTTTCCTATAATTGATGGTGAACTAATACTATACTCAATGTTAAGATATTCTACTTCCATATATTGTTGTTTTTAGTTACCCAGATGTTAAAGTTACAAATTTTTCAAAAAGCTGGACAGATGGTTTGGCATTTAATGTTATCATTCATAGACACAGGTTCTCAATGATTTATTAGAAGCTTATATACTCTCTTGAAGCATCATACAACCATGTGTGTAGATTGACAGTGTGTGAAATCATGGCATATTCTAGACCTTTTGTGTCTTTAGCTATTGAAGGCAACACCCTTGTTTTTAAAAAGATGATAATTATAAAACCATCTAAAAGTTCCAAAACTGAGGAGAATTTGGGGGCAATGGGTAATACTTCACTGGAGAATGATAAGAAGTGCACTTTTTACAAAGTATGTGCCCTATTTACCTCGTTGCAAAGGCATACCCCACATTCCTAGAATATTCACTGGAAATTGACAACACTGATACCTTAAGTGCAAGTAAATTAAAACGTGTGAATTGCTTTTATTTATTTATTTCCAAAAAAGGAGAAATTCCTGAATTTCAGCCAAAAACAATTACAGAGTTAAATTAAGACGAAAATCCTTATACACACTGTGTATTCTATAACATCAACTCTAATGATAAACATCACAAAAG
>JANTOQ010540346.1:0-10961 GCA_027564595.1 Bythotiara depressa | reverse complement strand
AGGAGAAGATAATGTTTATAACCAGCAATTAGTTAAAATGGTAAGATTTGTTTATCAAAGATGTTCAACATGCCAATAAATGAAGTCTGTTTTTCTGTTTGAAAGATTCTAAGTTCTTTAAGTTTGTTTACATAAACCACAGGAAGTGCATTTTCTGGAAATCTAGTGCATTTTATAAGCTAAAAATGTTTTTGCTCTTCGGGCCCCACCATGGGGGGCCCGAAGGGAGCCACTATACTAAGCTTACATTATGACCGGACAGGTTAATTTTCCTTATTTCGACCACTGTTTTATATACTTAAAATACATAAAAATGTGATGTATATAAAAATATTTCAAGTGTACTTTTCAATTTGCTGACAGCATAAATGTTCCAAATTTCAAGCCAATTTTAATTTAAACTTTCTGTTTTCAAGGAATATGACAATTGATTGTATAGACACAATAACATATAATGGTGTCTAGTAGACAAGTAATCAGAAGGAACTTGATGACCTATATGTTATGAAACTGTGAAACACTTTTATGTGTTAGAAATGATGTCAAAACAAACACTTGTGCTCAGGTTTCTGTAAATCAAGCTGAAAGGTTTTGACTCCAATGTCAAGTTAGTAAATATAAAGAACTTTGTGGGAGATTTTTCGACAAAAGGATCGTTATTTTTTAAATTTCTGGTATCAGGAAAGATATGAATAAACACTTCAGATATTTATGTTTTCAGAAGCAAGCATATATTAATTATTTCTCAACTTATCATCATAAGGAGTGGACACACTCAAACCTTCTTCTTGAGATAGAAATCATGAATACTAATTATAAGGAAGGCATATTCATAAAAACACAAAATACAACACCTTGCTATTTCTGCAAAATGACAAATGGTATTTTAGAGATGGTATGTACATTAGCACTAGCACTTGAATCCACAATACCTTATGTGAAATATATTCATTTCAAATATTTACTAACAAAATTAGAATATCTACATATGTTGAGGTTTTCAAATGGTCTGAATAATAATCTGAAAGAAAGAAATTCACTTCCTCATATCAGTAAAACATTACCTGATAATGTCGCCTCTTTGCTCAAATGGTATTATACGCATTGATTCAAGAATCTTAACAGCACCAATATACTAGAAAAGAAGCACAAATAATTCACCTGTTTTTAATTAAACTGACAATCAATCTAACACCACATTGTTATCAATACTTTACCTTAATGGAAGATATTGGCATTTGTCAGTCCAGTATTAGAACTCATAATGATATGCAGGGGGTAATACAGAAAAATAATTTGGGCAGAGCTAGTGTATGAAGCATCCTATTTAGGACACCAAAATTGCTCTACACTGTATGTCTAAGTTCCTTTAGTACACAGAAGCAAGCCTTGCAATGATTACTAAGAATAAAACTAGCAAAATATTTTACTACCACGTCATAAACATAAAGCTAATATTTTTCCACTATTGCCTAGCAGTAAAATGGTAAAATACTGTGGGAAGGAGGTTGACACACTTATACAAGATATTATAACAATTGAATTTGGGCTCCAATTTTCTCACACCCAAAAGCGCTGTAAAAATCAGCCTGCATTAGGCCCTGATATGTATCATGTTATGGACCTGAATGATTTAAATGTTGGACTATATTTCGAGAGATATTTCTCTCAGCATCGGGCAGTGAGATTGGTGAAAAATCTCGTTTATATAATGAATAATGGAGGATCAAAAGTTAATTACTTCAAACATCACAGGAAGTTTTTGTTGACATAAAAGTGACAAGTATATGAAAGTGCTAATCTAATGTAAGATTGAAATACATAATTTAACACCTCTATTGTATATGGGCAAATGCATTTCAGACGTAAAAGTGATAATAGTTTATGCATATTCTGTACATTAATTCCCATATCTACTTAGTTATCAATTCCCATATCTACTTAGTTATCAATTCCCATATCTACTTAGTTATCAATTCCCATATCTACTTAGTTATTAATTCCCATATCTACTTAGTTATTAATTCCCATTTTGGCATTTGGTAAAGCTGGTATCTGAAGGTGTTTTACATGAACTCCACTTATGTTATTTTATTTTGTATACTAGTAGAATTATTGTTGTTGGGCTTCTTTCTAAAATACGCTAAAGCTCGGTGTAACCGGCAAAGTTGTTTATTCCCTAGACAAAGGTTAAGGATTGGTCACAATAACTGGTGACGAGGATCAAATATTAGTGCACAAGCCTCAAATTGATTATGGAAAAAGTAGCTCAACGAGGAACTAAGCTACAGCTGTTTGACTCTAGTGAACATTGTGGTAATGTTGCAGATGCATTTGAAAAGTTCTTACAATTATATAAATGCAAATACGCTGCATGGGACAGGTCTCCTCCAATAGGGACCGCAAATGCAGATCAATGGAAGGGTCCGGACATGTTGAGACAAATGCATGGGTACTAATTAACAGACGACTTTATGGATGATATGGACGTTGTTGGCACCGAAGCACAGCTAAAAACAATGTTGTTTAACCAGATGGTAGATCTATTACATACAAGATACCAACCAACTTGAAATCAGATCATGTTTCATTTGATAGCTTTGTGAACAAAGTTAAAAATGAAGCAAAAAAATGTGATTTTAAATTTCAGTAGAAATTACCCTGATCAGGGATCAGATTATAACAGGTGTAAAAGACGAGGACTTTCGCAAAAATGCTCTGAAAGAGCAATGGACACTTGATATACTATAAGTACATGGAAGAAGAGCTGAGGTAGCACTCCAAGGTGCAGCCACTCTTGAAGAACAGAGTGAAAAGTATGTCTACAAAATCCAGCCAGGAAAGTACTCATGGAAATACAACAAGAAAGGACATCGTCAAAATGAGCATGTTGTCAACCCAAGATTCAAATGCAAACAATGTGGGAGAAACCGTTGTAATATTGACCTATGTCCAGCCAGGCAGGAAACCCAAATGTAATGTGTGTAGTATGAAAGGGCATTGGGCAGAATCAATTTGATGCAAAGAGCAGAAAAGACAAGACATCACACAACAAAGTATAGAGCAAAAGCAAACTATGTATCAGAGGAATTGTCTAACGAATCCAACTCTACCGATTCAACAAGCTCAAACTCTGATATGGAACAAGATACTCAACATCAGAGTAAATCGAAGAGAATGGTCCACCGAGTTGGACAATTCTTCAAAGTTGCAAGTGTCCGGAGAGCAAAGTCAGTCCGTAAATGCAACAGACATGATTTCAAAGTAGAAATCATCATAAAAGGGAAAATTATATTAGCCACAACTGACACAGGGGCAGATGTCAACATGTTACCAAAAACCTTAACAGATAAGCTTAAAATTGCCACTTGAGAAATCAAGAATGAAGCTGTCCCCATATGGGGCAAAGCCGTTTAGAGTGGCAGGGATGACAAAATTACAACAGCTAAGTGGTACATAGTCAAACGCAAGAATACAGAACCATTACCAAGTGGAAAAACAGCGGAGGATCTTGGCATCATAAAGTTCAACCCAGAAACCATGGAGGATAACATCTGAATTCGATCAATCAATAACATCAGGAAAGGTGACAGTGAAAAAAGTCAAATATTATTTTTACAAGTACCCTGATGTATTTCATGGAGTAGGGACACTCCGAAACCATGAACCCGAGCTGTTTGTTGATGAATCAGTATGGCCAGTAGCAGAACCACCTAGACTGATACCATTTCATCTCAAGGATAGCTGCGAACAGGAACTCATAAAGATGGAAGCAGAGGGCATTATCGAACCTCGCACTGGACCAGCTCCATGGATTTAGAATGTGATGGTACCCAAGGATGATGGCAATATCCGGATCACATTCGACATGAGACAGGTGAATAAAGCAATAGAAAACACCAGAATCCTGTTTCCAAAAGTGGACGATATCAAGGCTCAGCTATCAGGGAGTAGGTTCTTTACAAAGCTTGATTTAAAGAATGCATTCCACCAGCTTAGTGTTCATTCCACAACTATCTATGCACACACAACATTTACGTGAAGTTACAAAGAAACACCAGAAGTTCAAGTGGGATCGACAGCACCAAAAAGAGTTTGATAATGTAAAAGAGCTATTTCGTCGAGACATGTTCAATCAATTCTTCAACCCGGATTTATCAACATACATATTCATGGATGCCCATCGCAGTGGATAAGCAGCCATACTAGCAGAAGGAAGCTCTCTCAATACAGCATTACTGATTTCCATGGCAAGCAGAGCAACAACTAAAATCGAAAGAAGGTACTCTCAACTTGATCTAGACAATATCTTGTTGGAGGGCCAGAGGTAACTGTAGTTACAGATCACAAACCCCTTGTAATCATATTTAACAACAAACGTCTTAGATCAATACGACTTGATCATGTAAAACTTCGCCACTAGGCGACAGGGCAAAAACAATCCTGTCGACTATCACTCTCAACATGCAACACCATTAAAAGATCCTCCAAGAAACAAAAGAATTTGGTAAGCTTTGTTGGCTTTGACACAGCTCTCCATACATCAAAACAATTACCATAAAAGCACTGCAGAGACAAAATGAAAAGAAAAAACTGGGCGAGTATATCCGTAACGGCAAGCTTCCAAAACATGAGAAACTACTCACACCATACCATAAAGTATTTCAGGAACTAACTATCTCGGACAGAGGTCTCATCAGGCGAGGTGAACGAATTATCTTACCAGCATCACTCATAAGCAGAGCAATCAGGAGAGCTCACCAAGGTGGCCATCCAGGAGAAAACAACTTTAAGAGATTACTTTGAATACACCTTTGGTTTCCTGACCTAAACAAAAAGGTGCATGAAAAAGTGAAACGTTGTCCACCTTGCGAAGCCAATACCAACAAACCCACCAGAGAACCACAAGTTATTGTGACCGATCCTTAACCTTTGTCTAGGGAATAAACAACTTAGTTGGTTACACAGAGCTTTAGTGTATTTCTAGGAAGAAGCCCTACAACAATAATTCTACTAGCCTACAGAATAAAAAATAACATAATTTGAGTTCATGTAAAACACAGTCTGGCAAGTTCACTTCATCATTCCCCTTTTTTTCTTTTGAGTTCCGGTTTTTCATTTCATACTGCAATAATATCCATATATCTGGCACAATACATATATGAGATAATTATTAACATGGTTTTCATCACTCATCGAGTGAATCGTTTCTGATTTTTCTTGCAACCATATCTTGTTCACAATCTATTACTGTATGCTCATATTGTCTCAGTCAAATCTATGGTCAAATTTCCAACTGTGGTCAGTGATTTTATTTTTTGTTATTTCTCCATAAGAGCAGCATTGTCATGTTCTTTTGATTGTTGCTCAAGCGATCTTCTGGACTAGCCAATATAGACTGCATCAGTCTTGACCATAAATGGCATGTGATTGCTCTTACACACCCTGGCACATGCTATTTTAATTTATCACATGAGATTGATTGCATGCCTACAGGAAGGCATATCATATGCTTACAGAATTTTTACATATGTAGATACATTATTTCCTTAGTTGTGCCAAGTTGTAAAGTTAAAAAGTTGAAAAAGAGACAGGGAATGATGATATAACATTTTCAGTGTTGTCATGCTCCTCAATTTCATGTGCCTCGTTTTCATGAAAACAATCAATATCTGGAGGTGATTTATTTTGAGTGGTAATCACCCAAAAGAACATGTTTGATGACAATCAAACCTAAATAATATGCGGAAGGAAAGCATTTATGCTAGCAATTGAAATGTGGTATAAAGCTAGAAAAAGATTATAAAAAAATGAATAAAATATTTTTTCACGGTACTTGAAATCATTGTAAAACAGTGGTTTGTTGAAGGAAATTAGTGGTATATATCTCATCTGTAAAACATAGACGAGAGAAATATTTGTTCTCAGTACAAGAAATATCCCTTTTATCTCATGTGTGCACGGAGATAGATATGACATATGACCTTCCCCACACGAGTCTAATTATTCATGACCAAGACTGCTGCATTGCCATCGCCACAAGGATTTATATCAACCACACTATTCTGCTTCTTTTCCTCGATCCGGTCTTTAGGTTGAGATATAATTTTCCGTAAGATGTCTTTAAAGTAGAATATATACCAAATTTTGTGATTACGGAGAATACGTTGAAGTACTTCTCTAGTCCCTTTTAATATATGGAAGATTAAGGCCATAATAAGTTGATCTTCTGTTTTTTGTGCCTAGGTCAAAACTCAAATGTGCTACGCATTTTTTTAATGCAAAAACTCACATGCGGTGCAGTTTTCTATCAATAAAAAATTCTAATGTGCCAAGATGTTTCCTTTTTTTCTCTTATACTATCTCTTATATATATATAGTCTTAAAGGAGAATGGAGGTTTCCAAAATAGTTTATGTAAAACATACTTGATTTGTCTTATTACTATCTTAGAATATTGAAAAGTAAAAAAAAAATCTTTGAAAACCTTTTGCTGTTCTTGAACTGACTATGGTTGTTTCTGGAATGCACTTGTGTTCAATAAAATTGTGATTATTTTCACGACTCTTTCTAAATGTTTATGTTGAAGAGATAAGCATATTAAAATTAAAATAAAATAAAACAGCATTTTTGTACTATTTGGATACAAATTGAAAACAAATAAGCTAAGTAAGTAAAGTCTTAAAGTTTTATTCAAAGTTAAATGTATTTTATTATAATATATATAGTATTGAGTATTTTGAAATGAATAAAGAATGTCTCAAACGCTCGACTGTAGTGATAGTGAGCGATAGCTCAAATGGAAGACTGGTTAACAAAAGAATGACTTCGTATAAAATTATTCATAAAATGATGTAAGCACACTTTTAAGGTCTTCCCTTAAAGATTAAGGTCTTCCCTTAAAGATAAACGCAATTTCACCTAAGAAATATCCACAAGAAGTCCATACAAAAACTAACGCTTTTCCACTTGACATCGAGTTTATAAGGCCAAAAACAAATTCCTTCCCCTGCAAGCCAACTTGTATTCCAATGGAATAGGTAGGGAATCAATCTTCCAAAACAAGCTTGGATTCAGATTCACGTTTGATATATTCTTCAACATCTTTGACAGTTTTTATGAGTTGAATATTTATTTTCTGAAGCAACGAAAAATGTAGCTAGCAACCAAGTCTTCTACTTCTCAGACACTTCAATTCAGGTAACCTCAAATAAAATTTAATTCTTCAAAGGTCACCTTATTGATCAAACTCCGTGTTTATTTCTTTTACTGTTAGTAACAACCAAGTTGTTTTATAAAAACTTAGTAAGTAAATTTATTTGCCACATAAAAACCATAATAAATAACAAAAATATGTAGTATAAGACGTATAAATATCAAAAGAAAAACTAATTAAATAATATCCACATACTAGTGTGGTAACTTGATAGCTAGACCATGTTGTAGCAACCCAGCAGATTCAAAAGACACCTTGTCAACAAATATTTTGATTTTTTTTACCACATTAAACAATTTCAGATCTCAAGATTCATGCCTTTTGTTGTCTGATGTTTCCATTGCCACCAACTTTACAATGGCCATTATTTACATCAAAGCCTCTAACAAAGACAGCTCTTCATTGTTACTTTAAGTCCACCCCATGCTGCCCGGCCCTTTGTTTACATTTAAAGATGGTTCATTTTAACATGTCAACTCTTCTCCAACAAGCAAATAAATTTTTTTTAATGTCAGCAATTTCTATTGGTTCCAATATAATTTTATTGTTTTTCTCTGAACATGTACTGGATCCGGAGTCATGTTTATGAGGAAGACCTACATAGGGACTTTAATGACTTACAAAGTTTTGATGACTTTCCTGTACTTTCCTTAATTTTTTGTTCAAAATGAGAAGCTTTTTTTGTATGTATCAAATATCGCACATTGTTTTTCGCTTTTTTATAAATCTCATTTCTAAATCTATAGCTTTTATAATTTCTTAAAAGTATGTCTTCTATAATTTCACCATCAAACCATGTAAAAAATTTAACATTAAATTCCCTACATCTGCATCTGATCAACAACTTCCACGAGTTTGTCAGTGAAATCTGAGAAAGCTTGGTTAATATCATTAAATTCTGAGTAATTTGGAAATTGAATTTCTTTTAGCATGCTTAAGTATTTATCTGAAATGTTCTTGATTTTAATGGATTTGTGTTTGTTAGATTTTATCTTTAGTTTTTTTCTGGTACAATAAATCAGTTGAGATATGCCAACATTAACAACACCAGACTGAGTAATATTTTCATTAGGGTTTGTTAGAATGCGATCTAATAGAGTTGGTGCTGAGTTTCCAATACGGGTTGGAGATCTTATCAGGGGTTTTAGCTGATGTAAGGAGCAGAAATGTAAATACTTTTTGGCCCAATGAAAGTACAATTTATTTGCTTTGTTATCCGATAAATATTTATTTTTATTAAAGAAGATTGTAATTAAAGATCTCCAAGGATATATCTCTTGATTATCAAAACAGTTCATTGCAGTAATATATATATATAAGATGTTGTTTTCTCCAAAAGATCAGCTTGCTTAAGTGATCTGAGATTATTCCTATTAATATAGGTTTACAATTTTTTAACAAAGGATCTAAGAAAATGTTTTCGAATTCAGAAGATAACTTTTCTTTTACATTGAAATGCTTTTTTATGTAGTAGCATGCAACACCCCCACCTTGTCTATTACGATCAGAATGAATGATTGATAATCTGATATTTCTATTTAATTGTTAGAAATTGTTTCATCAAGTTTAGTTTCAGAAATACCTAAGTAAGTAAATAGTACGTAAATTTATTTGCCACATAAAAAAACAAAAAAACAAACATCATCATAACAAAAGCAGATAAAATAATGTATATAAACTATTATAAAAAGAAACGTTTAAAATAAGAATTATCCACATATTAGTGTGGCAAGGAATACCGAAGGGACAATAGGGCCCTGTTTCCATGGCATTCCTTATGTGGATATGGAATATAAATAAATAAATTAGAGGGATAGTATATAGTTAATTAATAATTGGTGTTAATAATAAAAGTATATATTATCTTCCTTTTCATGTAAGCCTTTAAAGAAGGATTTTTTAATGTTATGCTTAAAAGTATTAGAATTTTTAACTAATTTTAAATATAAACTTAACTCATGATAGTAGCATTTGATAAAGCAGCTATTACTCTAATTTCATCAATTTTTGAAGTAAGACTGTTAATGGTGTAAGAAATGCATGCCCTTTTCCTTAAATGGTATCCATTTGTCAGGATTCTGAATAGTTTGCTGTGTCGAGAATGTAGTCTTGATTTTCAAATATCTCTTCAAGATTAAGTTATGGAAAGGTAGAAACTAAATTGTTTGAATTATCAATGTCATTACACCAATGTCATTACATTGGCACTAAATGCAGATCTATTCTGATATGAAATTGTAATTCATGGTATTACATTTTTTATGGCAACCTTGACCACATAGTTACATTTACTCACTGATTTGGAGCAAATGGAACAAGGATGTTGGACAGGCCCAGGTTAAGTTAAATAACTCCTGCTAATAACAGGAACAACTTAGCTTAGTTGTGGCAGCAATTAGAAATAAAACCAATTTCATTTCCAGACTGTTCCATTTAAATTCATGGTGCTATTTTACTGTGCTAGAATCTTATGGAAATGGCTTGAATGCAGGCTTCACATCACTATTTTAGTGCTAGAATATATGGAGAATGGCTTGAAAGTAGCCTTCATGGCATTATTCCAGTGCTAGAATTTAAATATCTAAATATCTCTTTTCACACATTATATTATATATAATATAAACATCTCTTTTCACACAGTACATTAGGCCGACTATAGGTAATAGTTCATTCATCCTCATTTTGTAACCATGAGTGTATAGATGTAGGATGCAGTGGATATTTGGATAATTTCTTATAAATCACAAATAAATTGAGTTAAGTTCTTCACTCCAGCAGTGTGCTTTTGTGGCTTGAAACTGTTATATATACCTGCCGTTCCTGACTGTTTACTAACAACACGTTGTGTTCCTTTTGCAATCAAAATGATCATAATCATGAATGGGACAAGTTTTTGTGTTATCTATGTATGTAGTCAGCTATATTCTTAAACCTACTTTGAAATAACATCAGAAAGAGTTATGTAACATTAAGTATATGGCTTTTAGTTTGTGTTTCGGTTTTCTGCATTGTCATGTTTTTCAATTTTGTGTGCCTCATTGTCATGAAAATGATCAACCTCTGGAGGTGATTAGTTTTGAGTGTTAATCAAGATTTAAATCACGCGAAAGGAACATGTTTGATGGAAATCTAAAAGCTAGAAAAATATTAAAAATAAATAAAACAGCAGAATGGCACACAGAAAAAATTATTAGTGGAATAATATTTATTATCTAAACAAAATGCGGCTATACGTTCAATATGGAAACAAAATGTGGCGATTGACAATGAACGAACTATTATTATTAACTACAGTCGGCCTTATATATATTAAAACTGAATGAAATACTCTAATGACCAAACAACTTTATATTAAAACTTACACGTGTCTCATATATTATTCCTGATGATTCCATAAGGTGGTTCGGGTGAATCCATCCTTTCACAGGTTTTCTGACAAAGCTGCCAGTTGGTTTCCAGTCATCTGAGTTTGGACTATTTTTCTGTTTTTTCTTGAACAAATTCATGCTGAAAGGTCATTCAAACACCAAATACCACTAAAAACTAAAAACATAATATATAATAATAATAATAAATGTTAATAATAAACGATGTTTTTTTAATAATTTAACTCAACAACATAAACTTGCTGTGTCCGAAAAGTATATTATATATTATATTATATTATATATTGTTTTATACTCTGAAGATGATCTCAGGATAGAGGTCGAAATATAAGTTTAATTTGACACATTTTACAACTGTAG
>JANTOQ010540235.1:0-10961 GCA_027564595.1 Bythotiara depressa | reverse complement strand
GACTTTCTAAAAAGTTTTGCTTAAAGAGAAAAAACTCTGTTTTTAAAACTGGAGATTTTCCATGTGTGTATCCTTAAGTAACTTTGGCCTTGGGAAAACTAGATTTCACGTAAAAGAATGTCTGGACAAAATTTATGATGTCCAGACAAAACGAAGACAAATAATAAACTTGACCGGACATTGTTTGGCCATCTTGGAATCCTTATTTTGCGCCGTCCAACTGTAGTGTATAACAACGATCACTTCTCTACCAAAGTACCAAACCAAGCTCTGCGCGTCTTAAGTCATTGGTAAACTGGAAAAGTAAACTTGGATTTTTGGCTCTTTGTGCCAATATATTATGGCCAGGATTGTAGGAGATCTTCGAGTAAATCCGTAAAATTGTATTTTTCTTTCTAACTATTATTTTTAGAGAACTTCATTCTCAGTTAGAAGTAATCAAGACAATAACTATAAAGACAATAACTATGTTGTTAAAGTAAAGGGATTTCAGTCTGCACCGTCACCAAATAAAGTCAACGTAAAAGATCACGGTATTGTGAAGAAAACAAAAGATAGTGAACGAGACACACTTCCGCTACTATTCAACTTATGGCAGATTCAACAATGTCCCGCGTATCGCAAGTCAGCAGTAAAACAAAATAAATCAATTGAAACAAGGAGAATAATATCCCGTACAGCATCTTGGACACCACACTCGACGAGACAAGAACAAGCAAAGGTAAACAGATCACTGTCTGATACAATCGTAACGTATTCCTATTTCGCTGGTAAATAAAGACCAAAACAAATATTCAAGTTTCTTCAAATTACAATTCATGAAGTACAAATCTCATTGAAGACGTTATATAAAAATACTATATAAATAAGAGAGAAAAAGAGAATACGAAACAAGCAAATTACATGAACAGTACCTGCTGTTTCTTCCACCTTGTGCCGCCAGTAATAATTCTTGTATCTTTTTCGTTATCTGCTCCGTTGCCATGACAATATCCTCTTGAGTGGGATGGGTCTCACCCGGAAACTCGATATCATCCTCTGTTCTGTACGCAGTGGAATCTTCAGAGGATTCTGGGTATTCAAGACCAACTGCTGACAAAGAACAATTAACAAATATTAACTGCTGACAAAGAACAATTAAGAAATATTATAACTGGGAAATAAAAGAAGGAATGAAAATGCCCGTATGTTGATTCTATGATACCATAGTGATATGGTATATACATTTCTATCAACTCCGTATCATATAACCACAGCATATGCATTGAACAAAATTATGGTTTGATGTTATTTAATTTATGCATCTCAAATAAAACTCCTTATATTTTGAACATATATGCTATTTCTCTAGAGTTCGCTTTCAGCTAGACCCGCAAGCAATGCTGACATACACATTTTATTTAACACACCTTGAACATGCTATCTAACTAATATGCGCCCTGGTCACACATACAACCACAATCAAACGCGCATGCGCGGAGTCTCTAAAATCTTATTTCCACAATCGTCTCATCGTACCATAACGTACCACACTTTAACCCACTATGTTTTTGCAATAAAAATATAATCATAAGATTTTTTAATCAGTTTAAATCCAGTTACTGTAATAAGTAATTAAAGCCCACAGCACGGATAAACACAATGTCTACACGGTATTTTATTTTGTTACACCAGGCCAACAAACTATAGGTACAGATTTACACAATTCACTTTATAAAGAAGAAGTTTCGGATTATGGAAGTATATGGGTATAATAAGAACAAGGGAACATCAAACAGATTAATTACATTAGGATAACTCGACCTCGCTGGGAAAACATTGCTTAAGTTCTTTCTTTCAGGTTAATAACACTAAATCATAGAGCAGCATGCAAGAGCCATAGAAATATGCGCTAAAACTACGGATAACTACAGACAATAATTACCCCTGAATAAAGTGTCTTGATCTATGCAACGTTGATGCAGTGTCACAAAAGATAAAATATTTGAGTATTTTGATCAGACAAAATATAAAAGATGAGAATATTTTGATCAGACAAAAACTAATATAAAATACAATTCGATAAGGCGGTAGGTGATACGAACTTTGATACGATAGCACGAAAACTGTGTTTTTATCTGAGGTAACATAATATTTATCAGGAAACAGAAAGAGAAAGGTTACCTTGTACTGCAAGGTCAGAAGGAAACCGCGTTGTTTTTGGATCTAGATGCTGCATTAAATTGTCGTAATTATCTGACCTAGGCCTCAAAGCATCCAGCGAACTATCTGTCCGTTCAGAAGAGGACACAGAGACATGTGTTTTTGGTGTGTCGTATTTGACCATTGAAACGTCAAGATGCGTGTCATGTACATCGTCTTTTGGTCTGTCGTATGGATTCTAAACGCCAAAAAATTATTTAAAAAATTATTAATCTCTTGTCGCCTCTCTTTATTAACCCTTCAAGGCATATGCATACCTCCTGGGTGTATTAAGATTCCCATTGGAAACCTTTATGTTACGAGGAACCGGGGGTTTTATCAGCTTTTACAAATTCTATTTTACATTACATTTCCAGCAATTCAACCCCTGGAAAAATAAAAATAGAAAAGAAATGACCAATGATTTGATTTCTTTCCGGGGACACTAAGCATTAAGGGGTTAACTCGTAACATTAAAACTATGAGCTATTGTGCTATTTGTCCATTTAGCTGCCCCATATGCTTTTCTGCCTATAACGCGTTACAAGTGTCAGCATGCTGGCGCTACCTGAATCATTAAGAAAAAACGATAATCACACACTCTTTCTACAGATATTCTGTTGGCAACAATAACGTCCTCCATACCACGAAAGATTCTGCCACAACGAAACTCTACTTACGCCTGTTTCGCCAGTTATTTCAATAAGTCGTTGCTCCAAATCATTCCTCTCCAACATCACTTGCGCGACTTGCGCTCGGAGGGCAGCATTTTCTTGCATTAGCTTCTGCACCTGAATATCAAAAGGATTTTGTGAAAATATAACATGGGTGTAGGCACATGGTATTATATTCTACTACTTCAACCACCATGAATAATGGTCTCAATATTCCAGTCCCATTCATATCTGAATGTCATAAAGAAATCACATGAACATAATACATAATTTTGACTCATCGAGACAAGAACAAACAAGAGCCAGGATTCATTTTATATTCTTTGTTTGTAGGTTTTGTAACGATAAACATTTTGTAGGTTGTAGATTAACATAGTAATGCAAATATGTCTAAAGAACTAGTGACGTATTCATCAAGATAATGGATCTACGTGATGGTATTTTATTGGTATTATAAATACACAAAGCAGTTCGTTTCTTACCATAGAGCGTAGGAGATTGACTTCTTGACCAAGACTGTGGTTTTGCTCTTGCAGTTCATGAACCTTCACCTGAAAAAGATACAAAATATGATGATCGTCTGATACAACATCCTACAGATCTGAATATCGATCATCTCAAACCAGTAGATTGACAAGCCAGTACAATTAAATTTCTTTATGTCAACAAACGTAATATGCTAACCATTCAGATTTAGCACTTCCACGACTTTCTCGTTATATATAGCAAGATGTAACAATTTTCTGTTAAAATCCTAATCGAGACGAGTATACTAACCAGTTTATTTAGATAAAATTTCGCCCTCATTTCATTGTCTGCCTTCTTGTGTAAGTTACCGACATAGCAGCCAACATTACTAGCAGTTCTACGAATGTTAACACTGGCCATATCATTAGTATCTGTGTACATAAAAAATGAAATCACACAAACACTAGATTACATTATTTTTAAATAAAAGATTCAGACCAAGGTTCATGTGTTTAATAAATACAATTCGTATAAAACATTGTTGCTACCAGAAGCTTATAAATACTCTCTTGAAGCATAAAACAATAATATAAGTACGACATTAATTAAAAGACCATAAAAGGTAATGCATTATGGCTATAATCTATTATAGAACTGTTAAGGTATGTTTACACTCAGGAAAAATATTCTCTGAGCGGGAAAGTTTTTTGATGCTTGCATGCGATTTGTTCATAACCGCTTTTCAACTTTTAATGTTTTTCTTGCACGGAGAAAATTTTCCCGAGTGGAAAAGCGCCCTAAGAATGTTATCACTAAACCAGATATAGGTGTTCTCGTGTTGGTTACGTTAATCCCGATTCCCCGATATTCCTAAATAAACGTCCAGATCTAGTCTATGTTGTTATATCCACATCAAATTTCTTGATAACTTCATATCTACAAAACACCGTGCTTTCTCCTTTTTATATCAGTTCTACTAATTTGAATGGATACACCTAAGAATAGAAAAACAGGAAACTGTCGTGCTGCTTAGTGGTACGCGCATGCGTGCATAATCTAACCCTGTATATATATCTCATTGGTTAGAAAACAAGTTTCAATGTCCAACATAAAACAATTTATCTAATTTATATTTGATTATCAAACTGACTTGATAAAATTACTGCGGTCAGAATTTCCTGGTTATGGGCTTAGATAGATAATTAATATTTAATTAGCTATTCTGTTTTTCTAGAACGTTAGTTATGAATTAACAATTTGTTGCTAGTACAACCTGCATATCTATGTAATAGATATTAGTACTAACATTTAAAAACTAAACCAGAATGTCAATGAATTATGGCCCTCCAATGAATGAGTGAATAATCTAGAAACAATGAATGAGTGAATAATCTAGAAACAGAGGCAGGGTTATGTAGAAAGGAAAAGGATACTTCTGTGGTCACACTTCTTTAAGTATGCATCAAATTTAAACATTTTTTAAAGCAAAAATGACATTCTTCCTTAGAAAGGGGCAGCGTCAGAAGGTCGGACTCTATAGATCAGGGCCTAGAAGTTGCAGTAGTGTTTAGGACAAATCCAATAAAAATTGACATAAGTGTACGAGATGATGCGTCCTGCTATTTTACAACTCAAAAATCTTTGTGAGAATTCATCGTAGAACACGACTACTAGCTCAAAAAAACATCAATTTGAAACCACGGTACGTTATGAAGCACACAAAACTACATTTTATCATATATTATATATTGGATGTCTAACTAACGTAATTAACTTCCCACCACCAAGATTATGAACAAAACCAGAAATTAGTTCGACAATAATAAGAAACATTTGAAACCAAGGTTAATTAACCACATATCAGCTTGATATTTAAACGGTTAACTAATCAAATAGCAGGCGTAAAAAAACATCTAATATATACTGATCATATCTCAAACATCCCATTAACTTTTAAACGAACAGAAAAAACAGTTTAGAATGAATAACAAATATTAAGAAAGTAAAACCACGACAAACAACAGGTATTAGTTTATAGTATAGTACAAAAATGTTTATTCTCTAAAACACAGACTGCCTAATAAAAGCAATGGAGTGGTGAGAGAAATGACGCTTTCTTTATAAATATTGACTGTAGATGTAATTCCACAAAAACAAACACATGAACAGACGAAACATTTAAAAACAACAATAACGTAACAAATTCTTCATTTTTCTGTATCAGTACATGAACGATTTCTACATGAACAATTTCATAACAAATTTATTGCTTCATCTAACATCATATAAACAAAATACATTTGACCATGTTGTGACAACGAATTCGTCACATTCCTTTCTTTTACCAGGCTTTTCACCAAATCAATAAAGTAACAGAAACCGCACTTAAAACGTACGATTTTTATTATTCTAAAGCTCCTAATTATAGCAAACAATTACTTCGCTTATGATGTAATTAAGTTCTTTTAGGACACAAAAACAATAAGACACAAGAACTTCTGTATGTTTATGCAATGAATCATTTACGATAACCATCTGTGAAGGCAGTGCAATGTAAATCCCCTTTATAGCAAACTGTCTCGTTGTTGTGCAATAAAACGACCGTATCATGAAACATTTAAATATTTTTTGCAGAGAAAAAAAACCCAGCAACACGTCTCAGAAACAAGGGGTTGTCAACTTCCATAATTCTAAATGCTTTCTTTACAGGTTAAAATCACCATGGTCTATACTAGCGTTGTGATCTGTCATACGCTGGGTCGCTTATTTGTCTGTAAATTATACACGAGTGTTAAAGTGTATACATAAATGTCATTAGCGACGGTGGTGTGGTGGTATGTGCCTTATTCGACTTTCACCGGTGAGATCGGGGTTCGATTCGGAGAAGACTGGAATCAATACTCTACTCCGATTCGCTTTAAATGGAGCAATTTCTAGCTGTAAGTTAACTTCGGTTAGCGACGTCGGCGTGGATGAAGAAGAGCCACTAATATGCGGTGAATATGCCCCAAGGACGTTAAAACGTTCCGTTTCTAATTTACTTACTTACAAATAAATATCGTGTGCTTGTATTTCTGTAGGCAGAAACGTTCAGTTGTAATAAGGGACAGAACTCACCTACAATTTTGGGTGACAACCTATGAACTTTTATTTTACGTCCAAATCAGCTTGTCCATAAAGTGTCAAAAAAACCCGCAAATTGCTGACAGAAAATGACAATAGACCTTTCTCGGAATTAATCTATTTCAATCAAAACTTTCGTTTGATTTTTATAAAAAACGGATTTCAAAACCGGTTTCTCCGCAAATGTTGTATTTATGTTCAAGATATTAAAATCATACCATTTTTTCTAGAAAGAGAGCTACAGCTGTTTTAAGACTTAACGTTTTTTAAAAATTGCATGGAAACGAGTCTTAGGGTGATAACAGAATTATTTAGAGTGCCTAGACCGAGTGTATACAATAGCCAAAACAATCTTGCTACTTATCGTAAATACTTGAAATTTTCAACAAGGACATGTTTTAGATAATGTTTATACGTTCTCATAAAAACAAGATTAATTTTCGAATTTAAGAAAAGGTCTATTCACTAATATATGAGTTCCATAATGTATTGAAGCATGAAAGTTTTGATTGACTCGCTTTTACAAAGCAACTAACTATACAAGATTTATGTATTATCACGTGACATGCTCTAAAATATTCTTGTTGACGATTTTACTTTTTCCTATAGAACGTTTTTATATTTCGAACTTATAGAAATTTCCAACGTGCACGTAAATTTGTAACGAGCTTAAACACTGAATGCTCAGACGCATAATCGCTTTGCTTTCTACGGGACAAGCTTCGTTGATATGAGCTGTCGATCTAATTATATCAACGGTGTTTCATGCTTCAAGAAAGCATTTATAAGCTTCCGAAAAGGTTTGTTTCATACTTCAAGAGAGTATTTATAAACTTCTGATAAAGATTTTTCATACTTCAAGAAAGTATTTATAAGCTTCTGATAAAGGTTTTTCGTGCTTCAAGAGAGTAGTTACAGGCTTCTGATAAATGTTGTTTCATGCTTCAAGAGAGTACTTATAAGCTTCTGATAAATGTTGTTTCATGCTCCCAGAGAGTATTTATAAGCTTCTGATAAATGTTGTTTCATGCTTCAAGAGAGTATTTATAAGCTTCTGTGTTGTAACAGTTTGACCAGGATTGGACAGTATTTAACTTTTAACTAGCTACGATCTTAGGTCTTTATTAATTGTAAACATATATTCTTATCCTTTTGTTTTCATTAGCATTACAAGTTTCTATTGAGAATATTTATTAAATATGCGAATGAGAAAATTACGAAGATAATAACTGGTTTACTAACAACAAATATTTCTTTATTGATCGTCAACTATGCGCTGGGGGATATGTAAGAAAACATTTAAAAAAATTTCGTTGGGGAATGGGGGAAAACAACTCACGCGTACTTGTATAATATCAATAAATACAAATAAGTTAACACAACAAACAATAATTAAGTAACAGAACTTATATATTTAATCGATATGACAAACTAACACAACTAGCTACCTGTTCGCAAGATGATAAGATTCATTTAAGAAATGAAATTCATTAAACAATGTCAGAATCATCATAACTTTACTAATCCACACATAATGATCTGACCGCCTTATTTCTTTGACCAATTAAAAAGCTTTTTTATGTTTACCTGAACTAGCAACTCAGATTGCTTCTCTGGCAGGAATGGACGTGACTTCAAAAGCATTTTCCAATAAACATAAGTCACAATTTATATTTTTTCTTAATCTATAAATTCTTTGCATAGTCACATTCAACAGTGTCCCATAACAACCGCTTTAACTAACGTTAATAAGTTAGGAGATCTCACCATAACAACTGATTTAACTAACGTTAACAAGTTAGAAGATCTCACCATGATTAGCATGCTTTTGTTTTTGTTTTAAATAAAAAAAAACATCTCAAAGAAAGGTAAATAAAAATACTATCCACGCATGTACATAATTATCGTGGAACCTTTTCAGGGCGTTTCGTATTTTCAAAAAGGAAATTTGTTATTCGTTGTTGGTGCGTAACTAACTAGCATTGGTGAATTTGTGTTCAGTATTCCATGTTTTACTTTCATGTCGCAAATAAATCAAAAACCAATGTTTTTATTAACAGGTTCATTAACACAGGTCCATTAACATATTTCTTTAGTGAAGGTAGTATATATATGTAAATAAGTTAAATATCTTGAAATTCTAAGACAAGAATACATATATATGTAAAATAATACACCTATCAGACTTGAGAGGCTACCATTTTGAATACTTTTTCTGCATCTGCCACGTTAAAACTGACAGCATATTTGAATTCCTCGTCGAAAAATAAGCCAGCATGTAAAGTTTCAAAAGCGTATCTGCATTGGAAGTAATTTTATGGCGTTTTGAAATCTAGAAAAATAAGAAGACTGACCGTCAAAAATATTGGAGGGGTAACTTTATTTAGTTGATCAAATGTGTTCTCTATTGAGATTGAAGTAACTAGCATTTTCTAAGCTATCTTGACTTCAGTTTCCATTTCCCGTGATAGTACTATTTATACCAAATTCATACAAGTTTCTGGACTGGTTAACCACCTGAGATCTCCAGCAAGACATCCACAATTCATGAATTATTTCTCTCTAATCTTTTCTCTCTGTGTGTACACATATGGCTTGTAGTTGCCTTCATATCTGATCCAATGAAGAATAACGGTGCTGTCTGACTATACATGAACTAACGTCATTGGAAATCTATATAAACCAATCCAGCCATGGAATTGTATTATCCTTCTTTGTCTGGCAGACGGAAATGTGATGCAACTAAACCTTGATTTATACCTGATGGTTGATTGGCTACTGTATAAATACGGAAGCTACATGCAAACTGTAATCAACTTCTTCAATGATTTCGTCTTGATAATATTCCTCATAATATTCTAGAGGTACTTCCAACATACCCACTAAAATAAATAGTGATTGAACCAATCAAAATACAGCTCTTTTAAATTGAAGCATCTCAGGTTCTTCAGTTTGTACATTCTTAATCCAACGAAGTCGAAAGACATCCCCTTCGTCCTTGTGAATTCTTATTTGTGGAAAAGCTTGTTTAATGTCACCAGTTAATGCTTAGAGCTGGCATCGATTATTCACCAGAATATTGCAGAGATGGTTTTGAAGTGGCGGACCAGATTCCAGGTAAACGTCTAGTGATACAGTTTCACTGTCAGGTTTTTCTCTGAGGCTTGTGATGTAGATAAAAGTTTCTATTACTTGTTGAAGATGAACTATCGACCACCCCCTCCCCTCTCCCCCCCACACACACCATTTGTTGCTCTGGTTAATCTTGGATGAAGTTGTTGTACTTTTTAAAAGGTCTTGATTGTCGCTTTAATCCTTCCAGTAGGTTGGGCAATTGTCCTAGGCTTCCCACCTTTGTTTGGTGGAGAGACATTCACACCTTTGTTTGGTGGAGGGACATTAACCTTATTTAGACTTTTAATATTTAATTATGAGACGTTTGATAAAAAATTATCAAAAGATTGACTCGTGGCAACAAAACTGTCCTTAATAACACCAAAATATCCCGGGCCAAATATAGGGTTAACCCCGTTTCGTACCACCCTTCTTCCTTCCTTCGAAGCTGCTCGATTTTCAATTGTTGGTGTTAATCTTCTCCCGTTGATTTAGTTAAGTAAACACTTTTCAAATCAATCTCTCTCCCTGGTGACATGATTGTCAAACCAAATTGCGTGTATTCAGCGAGGAGTTCACCAGGAAGTCCAATTCGTGGTCCTGTGTTGGTTCTACTTCTTGAAATATCATTAGTTACTAGAACGAGATTAATTGGGGGTACTTTCTTCTCGTCCTTATCCACCATGTTGATACGTTTTATATAGGTAAATTTGTGAAGGTTTTGCTTTCTTCTCTAATTTGCTCCCAATTTGTACACAATTCAAATTTCTCCTATACGTTTGCAATTTTTCATTTGGATATTTCTACTTTCCTTGTGGCGGTTATGCATAAGCATTTGATCGTATGATGTTCATTTCAGCGGTAACAACTAGACGATTGATAAGGGTAGATGAAGCATAAGAGCTCACAGCGCCTGTATCCAACAATGCTCGACATTTTTTGCCATTCATCTTTACTACTACCAATACTGGATATGTCATAGAACCTTCTTCTGTGCTGACCATGGATCATCTTTATGCTCTCCTTTTCTTGATTTCTGGCATAATGAAGTATGGCGTTTAGCTGCACAGTTAGAACATGCTTTCTTATTTCTGCATTCATTGTGAGTTGAATATTTTTCTTCTCTTCTGCATGTCTGTGATCGTTGCACATTAAAGTAAATGCATGATCATCTGGATCCAATCTTTTTTGACATGCTTTTGGAAACATCTGTTCCCAGGGTTGATTCCACTTTTTTTTATTATCTCGTTTGATATTGGGTTTCACTTTGTCCACTCCCTTAGCGTCTCTGCTAGTTTAGGAAACTCCCTATTGCCAATCCTCATCATTTATTACAAGGTCTTATTCCAGGTAATTTATGAATTGTTATTCTCATGTAACCGTTGACGTCTTTCAATTTCC
>JANTOQ010540013.1:0-10962 GCA_027564595.1 Bythotiara depressa | reverse complement strand
CAAAAATAATGTTCCAGATTGAATTCTCAATTTGCAGTATCAGCAGTATGAAACTTGCAAATACAACAAATATAATAATTCTAAACGTTGTCCGGATCTATGTAATAGCTTCAAAAACTTAAGTTCTGATCCAATTAAACTAACCAATCACAAATATCTTAAATAATGAAAATATTTCTAACAGAGTCTAGAACTACCATCTGGTCAAGGGAGATAAAATACAAAAATATATATAAACATGAAACTCAGCAAGTGTAAATGCAAACCTAAATAAAGAGTAGGCCTCTTCACCTCTTCAGTTTCACCTCGCTCACGCGCATCACGCATAACATGAAACATCCGCACAAGCATTGAGGGATTGGCAACTAGTATAAACAGAACAAAGTAAAGTTGAAATATCTAAATAAAAATTAACTATACTTTCTTGATTATAATGGTCCACACGCAGGTGTAGGAGATTCTGCTTTGCTTTTGTTTTGGCGTTCAATTTCTTCATTTGATAGGGGAGCAAAGTGCATGATATGATGGTAAAGTATTTTCAATACAAATATGGGTATCATCATCATCCCTTAACAAGCTAGATTCAATTACATTATTCTTTCGAACTTCAGTTGAATTACTATCTGTAAACGCTTTGCCGACAGAACAGCTTATAAGACAATCTTTGAAAATGCATTTTACATAATTTATAACTAAATAGATATAACAAATCAGAAATATGAATATCAACAAATTAAAACCATCTCAATGTAAATTGAAGGCTAACTTAAAATATAACCATAAATAACTGACAGTATTCAAAATTAAATATAGTTGATGTCCGTTTATTCGAACTCGCAATGAATTTTGTTCGAAAAAGCGTATGTTCAAATTATGCAGCGTTCGAATTAATGGACGTCAACTGTGAATAAATATTTCGAGCATAGCACAAGTAATTAGCGGGGTAATTAGAAGCTTTTACCTTAACCCTATTCAGCGTATGTTTTTTGGGGCGGTTCAGGACTATAACGTCCCTCCATAACGATTGATATAGACATGCAATAACAATATAACTTGGCACATATATACTTGGGACAAATACAAAACATTTGGTCAAAAAATTATATTGATGACGTCATCACTGTGTTGATGACGTCATTTAAACACATTTTTGCCTATTTTTCAACAAGATATTTGAAACCGACTTTAAATGTTCTAAAATACGCATGGGGATGTTTTATTTGACTTCCATTTTTATTTCTAAACAAAGTTATCTTTCCAACGGTATATAATATCATGATATCCCCAAAGGTCCTAATAACTCATTAAAACAATAAAAAAGGACATAACTTTCAAGTGGAGGTAGTGAAAAATTTGGTCATTTGAAATAAATAAAATTTAACCAATCTAAACGGGTACATGGGCCAATATTTGGCAACAGCTTTAAAGTGAACCACGTATACATAAAGAGAGATCTATTTAAGGAAACTGTATTCGCTCGTTCTCGAAATTTATAGGAAAAATATTTGTATCCCATTTGAAAGTTCTAGTGATATATAACATTAATTTGAAATAAGAAATATAAATTGTCATTTGGAAGATAGGGGAAATGAAGGATCATTTATTTTTCCTTAATTTTCCTATCTAATTATATTGTTTTATTTAACAAAGGCAATTATATTGATAAACAATTTAAAAGATTACTGATTCTGTATATTTATTTCATTTGGAATTAAATTTGTTCTTCCAACTGGCTAAGAAGTTGTCCCATTTAATAAACGCGTGACTTTATTATTTCATATAACAAAAAATATTAAAATGTTAAAATGGGTATACAGATATTTTGGTAAATTGTATAAATATATTTTGTTTTTAGTTAAACTACGAACGCAACATAAAACGCATGTTATCGCGTAACAAGATATTTCCGCGAAATTCTGTCTTTCAATAGTATCTAGTTCCCGAAGTTTTATCGCAACCTAACGAAATGGCTCTCATTCCCTGCAGCAGAATCTGACCTACTATGATTATATTTAATGCAGGTGTGATGTGAGAAAGAAACTAAACAAGTTAAACAAAAAAACTAACACAGTATGAACTTTGGTTATTGGTAATTAGCAAAAGAGCTGGCAACTGACATACTTAAATACAGGTTTAAATTTACAAGACAGGAAACATAGATTCATTAATTTAGCATAAACAATTCCCTAAAGCAGTTTTTAAATCACACCGATCATTCTTCATTTTTATATTAATAGGCAGGGCATTGAATTATTTGGCAGCCAGAAATGTATAGAATCTTCGTCCGAATGTTGATTTTACATTTGGAAGTCGTAAAATGCATTTACCTTATCTTATGTTCTGGTTGTGGTTCATTTTCTCTATATGGTTATCAAACACATCACAATAATTTATATTGACTATATCGTGTACTAACAGACATGTGCGCTTATGTTATTTACGGATGAAATGTCGATGTTAAGGTTTTTGTTATTCCAAATGACAGCTAAAGATCTTCGCTCTATACTTTCCAATTTGAATGGACAGTAACTAATAGTAACACTGCTACAATATGTCAACATTGGTACGGTCATTGGACAATATAAACATTCATCAGTGTGGACATTTATATCAGGGGCGAATATAAACCCTCTCAAACCAGTTGCTTTACTAAGACTACTTTTTATGGGAGTCTAAGGTGAAGTAAAATCAAACAGGAGTAAACATTTTTCTTCTACCCGAATAGAATTTTGTAAACAAGAATTCATTCATTACAATTTAGCTAAAGTTACAGTTCTTCCAAAATTAACTATCACGGTTAGAGTTTTCATAATGTAATTCGGGATTGACGTTTACACGAAGATCTTACACTGGTTTGAGATTACACCCCATTTGACCGAAGTGAAATAACAGATTAAGTGAATTTCACTTTGCCTAAGGCATAAAGAGACAAATAGTAAACCGAATTGAATATATGACATCTCACACCAGTTTGAATTCACTTCGGGACTCATATGAGATTAATTTACATTTTAAGATTGATCTGAGAAAAAGAGAAACACCGTGACCCAAATTGCTCCATACTTGCATATCTGTTTTACATTCGCTTTCCACTATTGAAACAACGATTAATTATTTGTTTTTAGAAACTTTTGCCATAACGTACGGTATAATAAGCCATCCATCGTTTGTCAAACTTTATCAAAACGTTACTCATTTACCCAAGAAAAGCACTTCATAAAGAGCATAGTTATTTCGATTTATTGATCCGGATTTTCTGGCATATTTAACTTGTAGATCCAGTCTCCGTTTTAAGTGACCGACTTAAAGCATTTGCCAAGACACTGCCGTGTACAAAAGTAACCCTGGAAAACGTTTATAAATCAGGTCAAAACAGTCCAAGTAGTCTGTATGTTTTTTTATTAAAATGTAATCATCGGCTACTCTGTAACTAACATAGCGCATGTTTTTTTCTAGTAAGCACGATCGTTTTGTTTCTGCGTTAGAAATTGAGAGTTATACTCCTTGAGCAGAAATATAAATGCGGAATTTTATATAATACGGAGCTTTAAAGGAAGTGAATCGTTCAATAATGTCCCAGATCTCTTAGGTCTTCTCATTAAGTTTCTTTTTTCTGTTTTGTTTTGTGTTTGGAAGTTGGACAAAAAATATGTTGCAGCAGCATTGTTTTCCTAAAACAGTTACTTAAATCATGAAGGCTTGATTTAATAAATCAGATTTAAGTTTTCAAATTACCAACTGTGGAGTACAGGAAGTTAATTTTATGACAATGTAGCATGACTACGGAGTAGATGAAACTTAGACAAAACATCTTTCACTGGGAGATTCTAAATTAAATAGATATATAAAGACTAGTCCAGGTTAAGTCAGCTAATCAGGCTAGGTAAAAAATATTACTTTGCTGTGTGTTAATTGTACTATAGCTAGCAAGTTATCCACATCTTTTCTGACGATATAACTATTAGCTATTTATACGTAGCTATAGGTAGATAGCTACCTAGGTAACAGGGATACTGCTAATAATAATAACGATCCTGCTGCTGCAGCATATGATGAGGATAGTTACTATAATAATATATAATATAATATATAATTATAATAATGGACTTTATTTAAAACAGCCATTTATGCTGTTTTCTGGAAAGATTCCCTCTTGATTTCTACAAAGTAGTCTGTCGTGCATTGGTTACAAGTTTGGAATATACCACTTTGTCATTTTGAACAGCATTTTGTAACTCCGTTCTTGCCAATAACAGGAGCGGATCCATTGTTTGTCAGACTCGTCACGCGACTAAGTAAGAAATAATATTATTCAAACATTCAGAATCATGAAGATGTCTTCCTACATTCGGGAAAACCAATTATCCATCTTATGTTCCGGCGTCAAATTCGTCGCTATCTTTTCCTCGCCGTTGCTAACGGTATATTCCAGAAAATTGAATAATAAGCAAAATATTTCCCCGGGTCATAGCTCGCAGTATACGGTAGTTGATAGATTTGTCAAATTTTGACGAGAATTCCAATATTTTATGGATGTCTGATTGGTCTATTTAAAACATTTACAAGCTCTGATTGGCTTTTAATATTTAACGACAATTCCATTTCAAAGTGCAACCTTTTGTCAAAATACTATGCGAATTTATCATCGCAGCACA
The DNA here is from genome assembly GCA_027564595.1 of Bythotiara depressa. NCBI lineage: Eukaryota > Metazoa > Cnidaria > Hydrozoa > Anthoathecata > Bythotiaridae > Bythotiara > Bythotiara depressa. The sequence continues at coordinate 6,307 of JANTOQ010540013.1, read as the reverse complement.
TAGCGGTTCTTTAATTTTTCAGTAATATGTAGTTGCACATAATACACACAAATAATAAAAGCAGCATACAATTTACCTAAAAGTACAACATTTAACGGGTAAATACGCTCGATATTCACAGTCGTGATATCGCCAGGTTATTTGTCATTCCAGCCATAGTTAATGCAGGTGGCTATGTATGTTGGAGTGTGTAGAGTGTGAATTTCCATCCTATTCTGGCTTCCAATGGAAAATAAATACAAGAGTTTGTTCAGTATCGGAGAAGTTATTTGTAAATCAAATCTGGATAGATAAAATGTATTGTAACAATTACAATAGGTATACATGAAATAATCCAAAGAATAGTTAAAATTAAATAAAATAACTTCTCGAGCCGCATACATAATAATAACATATGCACAAATAACTAATGTGACAATAGGGAGGGCGGTTGGGAAAATTATATGATAATACATATGGGGTGGTGTCGTAAAACAAGGGAGTCATTGTGAAAAGTCAAAGTTTATAAATCACAAGGGAGTTTGTGATTGGCTATAACAAGATGGTGAGGTATGATCGGCTAATAAAATGCTTCTCTAGCCAAACCCAATGAGAATTATTTGTAACAAAAAGGTAGCCAAAGTAGTGATGGTAATTAAATATATTTAGCCAACTTTATGTACTTTAAACAGCCATGATAAGAACGTGTAGATTTATATTCAAAGTCAGCTAAGAGCAAAGCGAAATTCATTTTGTTTCCACTCTTGTTCTGAACTTCTTGAAAGTGTAGAAAGAAGACTTATAAACAAAAATATCAGTTCAGAATTTTACATTTCTGCATTAGTAAAGAACGTAGCAGAGAAGTTGATGCCTTTTAAATAAGATATTTTATGCTGATCTCTATCTATTTGTTTGTGTGCATGCCAAAAATACTTGTACCAGTAACATTCTTTTCTTGTACCGTAGGTAGCTCAAAGAAAAATTGGAAAATCTATATCATCAGATCCATAGTTCTATCATACCTACAATCCTGGCCATAATATAATGACAGAAGGCGCCAAAAATTGAAAAATCAAGTGCCACAAGTGCTACGAAATTGTTTATAGATATAACTACGGAAAGAATTAAACTTTTCCAGTTTACTAATGATTTACTAATGATTTACTAATGATTTACTAATGATTTACTAATGATTTACTAATGATTTACTAATGACATAAGACTTAGGATCTTAGGTACTTTGGTAGACAAGTAACCGTGGCTATGTAGCACGGTTGGACAAGGCGAGCGGACTCGCTTACTTCCTATTTGGTCCATTTGAAGACTTTGTGACGTCATATGATATGTTGATCAGTGAAATAGGGAAAATCTTGGATGTGTTTTGATAAATTACAGTGCCACGTGCGATCCCACGCGGTTTCCTACAAACACCTAACTCTCATCTCGTGCAATGGGCACGAGAAGGGAAAGGTGCTAACGCACAAATCAGCATAAAACGCCAAAAGTGTCATAATTAATGGCCAGGATTGTAGATAGATAGCTATATCCAGTTTTTTAGGAGTAGCTCAGCTGGAGGGACAATGTACTATCCTTGACATATAGATGAATTTTGCTGCGACTCGGTTTGTATTTATCACATGACATGTGCTGGCTGGTACAAAAATGCATGTCTTAGGTGAAGTGATTCATATTATGATGTTTTTCTCGGTTCAAAAATGCTGGCCTACTTTTAAGACTCGCAACTATTGAAGGTGTCTTTCTTTCGCAATCGTATTTTAATTTCAGCAACAATTCCTTCTTGCACCTAAACAAATAATCAGATTATCCCCCATTAAGCTATCGCATTGTTTTACATGCCACTTAGTTTGCAAATTTGGGTTGTCTTCAACCCGTTCCATATAACAATGTATAAAGAAATATTCATCCATAGATCCGAGGAGAGAGTTTCCGTAACACAGATGGGGATTTTCAATACCAACAGAACTTCGCTCATGGCCTCTACTGGAAATAATTGACAGACTATATGCCATTTAAAACGTACTCACTATAATGTTTAGGACAGGCTGTCCATCATTGGCTCAAGTGATGGTCAGTTTTTGTATGTGAGAAGTGGCATCAGGAAAAGTAGGTAATCCAGCAAAATATTATGCTTGTAGAATATCTCAGGGTATTGACGTCCATTGAGCTGTTCCATTATGCACATTGTTATAGTGAGTATTTAAAACTTCTAATGTATTTAGGAGTGATAAATATATCCTTAGATTTGCCCTGTCACATACAATATTTGATACTGATTTGTTTTCCAATTAAGCAGTAAAATCACAGGCTATAAGTAATTGTCAGGATAAAACTTGGTCTTCGTTTGTGTGTTTGCTTGCTCAGTGTAGTCTCTACAATCCATCTTTCATTGGACTATCTTTGCTTTTGAACGCCCTTTACATACATATTATATTGATTTGTTGCGAGGGGTGTATGGAAGATATTTTTCTTTTGTTCCTAATCATTTTGTTTAGGCCTCTGACTTTATCAGCTTTACAGTATTTTCTAAACTTAGTATATATTATTAAGTAAGGTCTAGTGATTTTTTGTTGATCTACTGCATGGTGCCTGTGTTGTTACTAAGTTGTTAAAATGCATGTAAACGTTACAAACCAATAAGCTGCAATGATTAGTTGTTCCAATTTGTGGCTCTTTGTTTATTACTTCAACTGTGTTGCTACCGATTTATATATTTCACACATGTGTGGGAGTTACGAATTAGCAAGATAAATGATTAAAATTGGTCCTAACAACAAAGTAAGGTGAATTAGTACCTTATAGAACCACCTAACAGCAAATGCTCTGGTGCATGTCTAGAGGGTTGCTTTCTTCATAAAATAGAAATTAATTGTTTTAAGTATTGTTTTTTGGTAGTATTATGATTGTCCATATCTGGAAATATTGACAAGAATCATGTTGTCAATGTTTTCCTAGGCATGATGATGGGGCCTAATATTGGGAGAAACGTTCTAGTTTTCAAGAAAAAATAAATATTTATTTGAATGGGATTAAAAATCGTAAATTTTCCATATTTCCAAAAAATAAAAATAAAAATTTTCAGTGACAGTCGAGGAAAAAGGAAAACATTAAGTATATTTAAGTTTACTTAAGATAGTTAACCTTCTGGTCTATTGGTTACTTGACTACTTTCTTGCCAACATATCACCTGCCAATTAAGATTGCACTCTGTTTACGGAAGTTTGAGCTTGTTTTACTACGGGGAAAAAACCAAAGGAATGTGAAAAGTTAACATTTTTCTTGTATGTTAGCGAAAATTATACATCACGTATGTTCATACAAGAAAATGACTTCTTGCAAAATTAATGGGAAAGGACCATTCCCTAAAATAAATAATTGCAATATTTTTGAGACAGGGCCATTGATCTCTTTTTTAGCATTGTCACAATTTACCAATTTTAGTTATTTTTCTATGTTCATGTACCAGGTTTTAATAACTTATTTTGGTAACAAATCATGACATGAATCTATGTAATTATAGAATAGAGTTTAGTCAGGAAAGCTGTATTGAGTGGTCAAGATAATGAAAAATGCCAAATTGTCTAGGGGGCTTCACCGTCTTAACCACCATTGATAAACAGCGTCCCAAAACCTTAAGCTGCTTTTTCGCACATAGGGTCTCCCTTGCTTTTGACAAAATAGAAATAATCCTATATTCGCAAATAACTACGAATTCGTCTTTAACGTAACGTAATTGTTTTTCGTTGATATTTTAAAATTTGTTTGATTTATATTCTCATGTATGGTTTAGTTAAGGGGAAAACCTTACACCCAGCAAAAATAATTCAACAAACTTCAGTTCTTTAATTTCATCTCTCAAAATATCATTTTCACTCTTAAGCAAGCATACATTAGATTCCAGATCTTTTACTGCCCTCTCCTTTAAAATATTAATATCAATAGAAAGGACTTTAACCTTTTCTACTAGACTTAGCATCCGCCATTACTGACTGTTATGAGGTGCCATTTAAAAAAGTAACGCCCTTCATTTAAGAGTTTATCTATGTATTTCTCTTGTAAAATGCAATTGTCAAGTTTAGGAGTTAGTTTCTTTACGATTGTCTCTTTTCGAATGTGCGGCCCATCTAACGCAGAGTTTTCCATTACGAGATTTGAACCACAACATACGATGATACATCTGTGTTTTCTTAATATGTTTTGTAGTCGTATACAAAGGTTCATTCTCCAACCATGTTATAACATATACCGTAGTGATGATGTTTAGGAGAGCCATTTTGTTCCTCCTTAACGTTTCTAAGGTCTAGTCGATGCATAATTGAGGTTTTGTACTTTCTTACTGCTGAAGTACCAATGTAAGGAAGTGATAATTCTCTTAAGGACATGGCTTCTTCTCTACTCTCTTCTTTGTGCGCTTAAATACCACTTAGTCTGTTTTATTTTAAATTCAGTCCATTGGTATGTTAACATCAGCAAGTGCTATTTTGCAAAAATATTGCTAAAAAATGGTGAAGATATCACTTTACGACTAGTACTTAAGAAGACATCAGTGTTCATGTCTGTCACTTTAGATGCACGCACAGTGTCACACTTGTAATTCAACTCATCTATATCTTACCACTGCACTGTGTGTGGGTGTGCTTTCAGGTAAACTATGAGAATTTGATCCTTGGTCTTAATTGACTTTGATAAACCTTGAACCATCATAGTCTCTCATTATTGTTATCTCAACATGTCGGACGCTTGATCAATAGCTTCAGTATTATCATCACTAATTTATTTTATTTGAAAAACATTTCGAAATGTTTTCTCAAAATGTCATGTTGCGATTTAAAAATATTGAATTATTTCATGTGCAATCTAATTTTTTCATCTTCAGGCACCTCCTTCCGATCCCAAATTCCTTTCATATAGTTTTTGTAATTTAAACAAGGCAGTCTTTTCTGGTTATAAACTTCCACTCGTATTTACCTGTTCCATCACCATCTTATACATGCCGGGTAAGACAGTAACAGTGAATCTACTCATACTTGCGGAAGCGCTCCAGCTAACATTTTAAGAACAGGACCTAAAAAAGATGTTAAACGCCCTGCTTCGTTTTGGAAATGAAGTTTCTTTTTCATGATATTTTTTCACTTTACCTTGAAATAATTTATTCCAACATTTCCTTATAGTAAGTCTAAATTGGTATTTTACCTTCTTTAACGTTGCCAACACAGTCATAAACAGCGTGAATTAATTTAGTTTTAATCGTTTTATGGGTTCCTTTCGTTTAGCGTTCAAACAATGACGAATTTCCAGTTAATATTTCTTCCCACGATTAGTCATGGCGTGTCTGCCTTTATACGCAACGCGATGTGATATACACATAATGAAGTTGTTGTGTTCGTCTGGTAGAATATTTGTGCAAACTCCACGAGTGTCACTAGTTGTCACGCAGTTCTGGAACCAATTGGTTACTGGAAAACTATATCACAATGTAGATAGATTCAGTAGCGTAAAGAAAGGAGAGTAGACGCTTTAGTTAGAAAGCAAACTTTGAAAGGAGAAATCAGGCGCTTTAATATACACGATGTGCGCACTGCAATTTTACAAATAGGAGTAATAGTTTGTTTTGCTTTGGACTTCCAGGGTATGGTTTCATCATTTAATATTTCTAGCAAAGTGCTTTTTCTTTAACAAATACGTTTGGTAGGTCGGTATCAGAATTAAGGAGAATAAGCAGCAAGTCATTATTGATTGCGTAACCCAAATTACTGTTAACGTTAACATTCCCACACCTCTGAAGACTCGCATCAGCAACGTCCACTAAATTAAAACGCTACGCGCACAGCTAGGAGAACTATACCATGTGATTTGATTATAATTGAAATGATCCGATCCCGACCGTGGAGGCGTTTGCATCATGACGTGTTTTCCATCGATTGCGCCAAGTGTATGCGGAAAACCCTATTTTCTGGAATTGTTTAGGAATCGTTCTCCGTTCATTGGCGCACTATGGCGCGGTTGAGTAGCCTTTCTCCATTAAAATGTCCCACAAACCATCCCATGTCCCTTTTATTATTCTTCCCACGACTGATGGTCTATTGTCACTCGAGAATTGACCGTGACTCGATATCTTAGCGCTACAAATAGTTCATTTGCGAGTATACAATAACAATAACGTGTTTTTGTGTGCGATTGTTTTTGAAAAAGTTTGTGAAAGCATTTTTTATTTATTTCTAATTATTTCTAATTATGGAAGCTGAAAAGTTTGTTATCGAAACGATACAGGATATAAACAGAAAGAAGAAGAAAGCTGAACTTGACAGCA
>JANTOQ010539902.1:0-10963 GCA_027564595.1 Bythotiara depressa | reverse complement strand
TACTACTACTACTACTACTACTACTACTACTACTACTACTACTACTACTACTACTACTACTACTACTACTACTACATTCCACCGTCAAAAATAAATCCTGCAAAAATATTCATAAATTGTGTCTTAATAATACTTCAGAACTTGTGTGAGATTTCTTTCTTCAAAATGGAGATATCAACTTGTATTCATTTTACAGGTACAACTTAAGGATGCAGTCTCAGAGCTGCCTGGGAATCTGGAAAGTGAAATGGCTGAATCTGGTGGAAATCTTAGTGTTGGTCAAAGACAACTTGTTTGTTTAGCTCGTGCTATCTTGAAACGGAACCGGATTTTAGTTATTGACGAAGCTACTGCAAATGTTGACCCCAAGTATGTTATTTACTTTTAGCCTAAAGCTACTCTAGAAAATATCAAAATTATGTGATTTTAACCACTTTTATTATAAAACAAAAACATTAAACCAAGTTTACATAAATTTGAACTTATTCATTGAGCTACTAGCTACTCTAACTCTCCTTCATACATAAGCTCTTATTCTTGTTTACCAACCATATATACTTGTATATTCCACTCACACAGTGAGTGTTTCTTACCATACAAACCTTTGTTTTGAAACTGACATTCGAAAATTTGAACATGATGGTCCTTGTGTTTAAAAATAAAACAAACACTCCTCTGTAGCATGTAAGAAATTGGGATTTTCAGTTTGTGACTTTATTTGCTTATATAAACAATACCTTAAGTTCCGTTGGTTTTGTATGAAAAATATATGTATGTATGTAAAATATGTATTTCCTTTTTTATCCGCTTTACTTTGCAAATTTGTGAAAAGGGGAAAAACATGAATTTGACCACTTCAAATAGCAAAAACTTTATCGCTTATTATATACTACCATTTTGATGGATGGTGTCACTATGATTGGCTAATTTTGCAACTTATTAACAATGTAGCAATAGTATTGGTACTGTACCTATGATATGGTTGCATGTTCATAGTGTAATGCAAAATACATTTAGTTTAATTACGGAGCTATTTTCTACAGGTTTTATTATTTAAAATCAGAGGTTTTTAAATTCACGCTTCAAGAGACTGTCAGTTTCTGTTATTATATTGTTACTTCCTAATTTTTTTCTTGTTGTGTAGAGTTATGAATAAAATGGGGAACGGGGAACGCGGTAGGAATTTTATTTTGGTGTTGAATTACAAAGGAAGTCGATCACTCCCTATTCGATAAATCTATTAGCAAGTCAGTGCACATGCGCTAACTGTTCATATCAGTTTCCCCCCATTTCTGGTGGGAATTTTATGTCCATGTTAATGAATTACAAAAGAAACCGTTAATGTCAGCTTTTCTTCATTTCTGGTTAGAATGTTATACTGGCTTAAGATAATGTGACAGTAAATGAAAAAAGAATAAAATTGGTGTGCATGCACTAACCAATAATGTTAGTTTTTCCTCACTTCTCGTTAGAATTGTAAATGTAAATGTAAATTTTATTAATATAACATAGTTCTCTTCGATTTGTCTATTATTAAACAGAATTTCCAAAATTTTAAAGAATATTGAACTTCAAGTTAAATAAAAATGTGACAAACACTTGCACCGGTGGAAGAAGCATAGGAGTGCAAAACATGTAAATAGAATGAGTTAAGGATACACACGGGAAAAAAATTGAGGGTGTTTAGGGTTGACAAAATGATGTTGGGCTTTTTGGGGGAGTTTACATTTTTTTGTTACATGTTTTGATTGACAAAAAAAACTTTTAAACTTGTTTTTCTCCAAAGCATTTTTTTAGCAAAATGCGAATGTAGTTTTTGTATTAACCTTTGATAACCCTTCGTCGTAGAAGTTTTAAATTAAAACCATTGAAAAGAGCACAGTCGGTTCTATAATAGTTTGCCTCAGTTTTTTTAAAAACATCTTCAATGGAGAGAGCGGCACGTTTCTTTATGAAAATTGTGTGTAAAAACGGCATTTTTTGGGTGGGAACTTTGAGCGAAAATATCTACAAGAAGAAAAAGTTTTTAAAAAATCTGAGACCAGCAATTTAAGTTCTGTGTTAGACAAACCAAATAAGTGCAAATGAAAAGGAAAATATAAAATTACCTTCAAAATTTAAACCAAATGCAGAAGTCTCTGTAGAATTGAGAGTTAAAATAAAATGCATTATTCTGCAAAACAACGTTGCTTATATTTTTTTCAAGTTTGCCATCTTAACCTAATAGGAACGTTATATAAAAGGTGATAAAACAGACTTTCTAAAAATTTTTGCTTAAAGAGAAGAAACTCTGTTTTTAAAACTGGAGATTTTCCCTTTGTGTATCCTTAATCAGTTAAATGCACAGCTCTTTATTTATTTATTTATTTATTTATTTATTTATTTATTTATTTATTTATTTATTTATTTATTTATTTATTTACTGCATTTCTCTTCATCTAATTCCACAAAAATGAAAATAAATATAATATATAAATAATTTTTCTCCCTGGCAAGACTATTTACTTGCTTATGGCATCAAGATCGCAATTCATAGTAAGTAGCGCTTGGGCGGCAACAAGAGATTAGTATGTATTGTTTATTATGAACAGTAGCATGGTTTAATAATAAAATAATACTGAATGATGTTTATGTTCGTGAAATTCCTGTAAGTTCATTGTTCTTGAAAATGCAGCCAGTTTTTAAAATGCAGCAAGTTTTACCATGCAATTGTAATTGTTACTACATCCAACACTTGCAACATGTTGACTGAGAACTATTATCAGGGGTCCCACTCGGCATAAATCATTAAAAAAAGCATAAAATAGCCACTACAGCATAAAATGTCATAAAATCTTGTCATTTTAGATCATGCTGTTATAATATTCAACAAATACCATTGCATTGTTGTGTTCAGTTATCACCAGAGTGAATTTATCTGGTTTAAAGTTAAAGTGCCACACTATCTAGTTTTCAAAATTCTCAAGTGATCTTGTTTTGCATTCTGTTTTGTTGCTCATCAGCCTAAAAAAAGCATAAAATTCAGCGTTATTTTGGCATAAAATTGTAAATAAAATATGTGAATTTTGAGTGGGACCCCTGTATTATTATATAGTGTACATTTAATAAAAATTATTATTCAACTAAAAATTAAAACTGGAATATACATGCATGTGCACTTCAAAAAAATAGTGACAGCGTATATTACAATTAAACATTCACATTCTCTAAAGCCAGTATTAAATTCTAACCAGAAATAAAGAAGAAAACTGACATTAATGGTTCCCACATGTGCACCGATTTGATAATAGATTTATCGAATAAGGCGTGATCGATTTCCTTTGTAATTCATTATTAAAATATTTTTAATGAAAACAATTATGATTTTAGTATTTTAGTTTGCATGTTTTTTTTTGTTTTTTTTAAACTTATGCATGACTTTGTAAAGAAATTTTGTAATTAGCGACATTAAATTAAGTAGTAATAATAATAATAATAATAGTAATAGTAATAGTAATAATAACAATAATAATTAACACAAAAATACCATTCCTACCACATTCCCCGTTCCCCATTTTAGTGATAGCCTAAATAAAATCGGAATCAGTTTCAGTGTATATAAATGTTTTATAATCTTTTGTAATATTTTACATAATTTACTGTTACGATTCTTCAATGATTACTTTTGAAATGAAACGATTTTTTATTTTTTTAAATCATAGTATTGACTTTTAAAGATGAAGTGAGAAACAAATTATGGATGACTACTCAAACGATTTTAAAGAACTCGACTAAAAAAAATATCAATATTGTATCAAGATTTTTAAACAATAACTGAAAGATTAAAAATAAAAATAATGAGTTAATTTTGAATAATATCATTTGAAAAAACACAATCATGATGCCTCATTTATTGTCATTTGAAATTTTATATAATATATCGTATATTTTCAGGACTGATATACTTATTCAAAAAACCATCAGAGAGAAGTTTACAGACTGCACAGTGCTTACAATCGCACATAGGCTCCACACAATCATGGACTCAGACAGAATTATGGTATATACAACAGCTCTTTGTTTTTACAGTTAATTTATTACTTTATAGTGTGTTATATGTATTATGTTTCATGTGTGTAGGAACAGCTAAAGTCGTCGCTCTCAAATATAGAATTTTTCTTCTTATATTTCCAGTGGACAGCCTAAAATAAGATGTCTATTTTGAAAAAATCTTGATTTGCTAAAATTAATTCTTTTTCATACGTAAGAATTTTAAAAATGCGTTCGCAAAGGTTTCTCCCATTAATATATTAGGTTTTCAGACCGATATTTGGTTTCCGCGTGTCGTCGTTCTGTCTTTAAATGATGTTATGTTATCCGCTCTTCTATCTTCAACCGTACTTTGTTCAATTAAATCGCTGTTCCATGTTTGTTTTTCAGAGAAATGTAACTTACACAATTTCTGTGAGGCCTGGAAACTTAGTATGATAAGAGGTTAATGTATTGCCATCAAAATATAATTATCGCCACGCCCTTCAGTGACATCACGGCCATAACGCTTTTACTTTTTCAGAAATGTATCTTACACTTACTGCTCAGAAACCTGGAAACTTCGTACAATAAGATATTGACATCAAAATGGTTAAGTGACAATTTTCCTGCACTCATGTGTGTTTATAGAAAGTGGTGGACGGTATTCGAACTGGAATTTTACTTTTATTTAAACAACTGGCATGTATTTAAACAACTGGTATGTTGCTCATACAGAAGAAATGCTAAATAAGAAATATTTATTACAAAACAATTTCTAAGTTAGATTTTTCTAAAAGGAAGATGTCATTTACTTATTAGTGATATTTACAACTACTTCATATGTAATTCTTGATTACGATTCAAACCTGCAGTACTCAGTATTTACGATGTCAACATTTATTCATAATCTTTCTTGTCTCTTAGTTTTCCACTATGACATGTATGTGATACCCCACTTATTTATTTTAGGTATTAGATGCTGGAAATCTGAAGGAATTTGATGAGCCTTTCAATTTATTACGATGTAGAAACAGCCTGTTACACAATCTAGTTGCACAGACTGGTGTTGCAGAAGCACAGAAGCTTTTCGAAATATCCATTAAAGCTACGGAAAGAAGAAAGAAGGCGAAAACGAAGGTAGGTGCTGTTATGGGAGATTGTTCTCATGGTTGTAAATGTGGTCCGCCAAAAGCAGTGCCAGAGGTGACAATTGACGATGCAGATGAAGGCATTGGTGATCCAGTAGATACAGAGATATAAAAGCTTTCTGTGATTAAACTCAGGTTTTAGGTTAATTATCATGAAATTACCCAGTGGGCACATCATGGTCACACGGCGTTGAAAGAATGTTACATCAGCGTCTTTAAAGTTTATTAGACGTTGTAAGGACGTTGTTTGACCATGATGTGCCCACTGGGTAAGAACATTAAACAAAAACATTTTTTCACTTGCACTGTTTGAAAGGTTTACTATGTGTATCATCCAGCATTCAGATGAAATGTTGAGTTCCCTTTCCTAGAAGTGGCAAGATTTTCATAAATATTTTCTATTTGTAATATCTATTATATGAAACTATATATTGTATATATATATCATGTATATATCATCCTATGCAATTGCGTAAAGAATATACAGTCAATACACGCTTTTTCGACTGCTGTTCAATCCGAACTTTCGTTATTTCGAATACGTTTCGATCTCCCTAGCTCTTATAGTCTATTGTGATGATGAAAGATACTGCGCAAGAGTGTCACCCTATAAGGACTCTTAACATGATTCCAAAAACTTGTTACCATCAGGAGACAGAACCATTGCCTGTCTGCCCTTGTACTGTATCTGTTTGAATCGTATTTCTGATAAATTCTGGAAGATAGTAGTAGGCCTTAAGATTCTGCATTAGTTTGGTAGGCTTTTAAGTTTGTGTATTAGTCTTTTACTATATATATAGAATTACTTTTGAATATTACTAATTGTCTTGCTAGGAGATTTATAATTTATATAATTATTATTCTTTATGGAAGAAGATGTAACATAATGTAATTGATTTTTTTAATGTTTTGTATTTCACAATGGCAGGAAAATATATAAAAAAATATTTTCATATCTATACATAGATTTTATAACCAATGTAGTGCAAAGAACACGAAACGTTCATGTTTTCAGCAATCACATGATAGTTGGCTTATCATTAGTATTATATCTTATAGGCAACTGTTAATATATAAGTCCATGGACGTAAAGATATTGAATATGTCCCGGAAACTATTCAAATCTATATACATTTCTTTACTGTTTTGGTTTTTTCCAGGGGTGTTAATAATTGGAAATTAAAGGACAAATAAACTAGGTAAAAGTTGATAAGTCCGACTGATCTTTCATAAAATTATAATGGTTACCATTATGAAATTTACAATAGGCAGGAGGTGTATCCATGCATTATAGACTTAACAACTTACTCCTGGGAATTTCACTTAAAATAACTTCAACCTTCACCTGGAAAATACTAACATACCCCCTGAATTCTAAATTAGAAAGACCATGAAATCTACGTCCATAGCCTTGAAATGGAATGACGCATTGTATTAATCATTATGTTTGTTATATGATATATACCTTATTATATTTCTTATATATTACCTATAATTTAATTGTTGTTAATTACTTGAATATTTTATGACATTTATTATAATTGTTTGCATACATAGTATTTATATTATGTTTAATTTTAATATAAGTGTTTATATTTAATTTTAAGTTTAACTTTTGTTGATTTCACCATTAGTTTTGTCAATTAAAGTTCAATAGCAAAACACTGGCAACGAAAATCCAATAAGACGAAATCTTTTTCATCTGTCGTCAACAGAGACTTCCCCCTCACAATAGCTATCGATCTCTGATTTTATTATACATCTGCGAGAGATGGTATATTCGTAAGCTAAAATAACAGAGAAAAGTTAACTTGCTTTGCAGATGTTTGTGACAATTTCCTTCGTAAATAACCATTCTCAATTTTATCAGTTACACACAGGTCATGATAATCTGTTAATGAAATGACCGACTGGCAGATAAAATATTTTTGGAGAGTTATATTGCGGTATGTTTACAAAACATTTCATTACATTTCCGAATTATACATTTTCAGCACGAAGAACTTATTGCCAAGTTTCTGAGAAGTGCTTAATCTTACATATATTAGTTTAATAAACCACCTCAAATATAGCATTAAACTTGTTTATCCGTTCAGTTGTCACGTTTAGGCCTCATCGCTTCAGTTATTTTTACCACATTTAGAATCTTCTTGAGCTATAAATCAGTGTACAGCCTTAAATTACCTGGCTTTCATCTTTCATTCGTTATCTGCAACCAACCTGCTTTAAACCGACTGTAGTGTAGCTTGAGTAGTATGGTTTTCAATTAGATGAAACTTGAGGTCAGTAATGGAGGAATCTTCTGTAAAGTTTGCTTGCGAGAAAGCAAGAAAGAGAAAGAAAGAGAAAGCATCTACAAAAAATACTTTAACTTGGTATTGTCGTTAATATAAGAATTTGCTTCATGCGGTTCTATGCATTATTGCCAAGTATCCAAAATTAATGCCATCAGTGGGTAGTAGATCTGCAAGTTCTTAACATTGATTCATGGGAAATTCTATCATTTAACATTGATTCATGGGAAATTCTATCATTTTAGGAGTAAATATATAACTACATACTTATTTTTATTTATTATTTTTTTAAATTAATTTTGTAAGTTTGCAAGAGAGAATTGCCAATGTATACAAATTAATATTTTACAATCTTTTATGTCAGATATTGTTTTCTATTTTTTTTTATCAATTGTGATTGTTATTATCTAGCACCAGATTTTACATCTAGAGATTTTGTTCTGTTGTAGATTAGTTCGGTGTGAGTGGCCAGACCCTGTGCACACTTTTCACCATTTTATTGATTACAAACAGCACTCACTTCATAAATGGTAAACTTTGGAAAGCGTGGAAAGGGTCTGGCTGCGTGATACTAGTTGTAATTAGGTAGTTGATGTATTTTTTGATTGAGAAAAGAATTAATCGAATGTGGTAATATTGATAATTTCTTCCTTGAACCTTAAAGATCCAATGTTATCGCAAGAGAAGCTAAGCAAATTTCACTGGTTTAAAGCAAATTTCACTGGTTTAGAGATAATATTACTAATGACCTGAATGTAAATTTGAAAGACATGGTAAACCAACTGCCCAGATAATTTCGTAACTATAAAGATGAAAGATGATAGATGAGATTTAGGTGATTAGTTTAGATTACTAGTGTGAGTAGCGAGAAAAACAATGTCACAAAAATTGTCACGAAAATTAACCTCTAATTCATTTTAATAATATTGATAGTGTGGAATAATTATTGATGTCGTTATAAGCTGTAGAATAATATACTGGAACCACTAACACTAAATTGAGGTCTTATAAATAATAGACCTTTCCCGGATCTCATGGAAATTTGAGAAATTTATTTTTTATAAAAAATGGACTTCAGATTCACAGATTCCTCGTTAAAAAATATGCTTATGCTGAAAATTTCAATGCTATACACCAATCAGAATGGTTGCTTTCGCTACACTACGTCAACGGTCAAAGCCTTCTTAATTTCGTACGTGTCATGTCTCGCCTCGCGTTCATGCAAAAAATTACTATTTTTTTACGCATGAATACGAGGAGGGACGTGGAAAGTTTGAAGGGTTTGACTGTTGGCGTAGTGTAGTGTAGCGAAAACAACCCTTCTCATTGCCGTGTAGTTCAACATAGACTTATTTCTTGAAGAGGAATCTAATCTGAACTCCGTTTTTTATAAAAATAAACATTAATGAGATTCTGGAAAGGTCTAATAAAAGTGGTAATACTAGATGAGTTTCTTGGCATGTTGCTAAGTTGGCCATTTTATAGCTTGTTTTCTTTGTAGTGTGGTACTACTCTGCAACAAGGTAACTGTTTCTGTTAAGATGTAGCCACGAGGAACAGCTAGTTTTCTTACCCTTCCTCTCACTTTATGCCTTGGTACTCTGATTAGTTTTAGGGTGGAATTTAGTTGAGTCGCATCGACTAATGGTTTTGCTATTGTCTTCAAAATTTTATAATGGACGAATAGTGGAAAACATCAAAGAAGAACAATGAACTAACTTTATAAGCTCAGATAACTAGTCAGAAGGTTAATGTTACTTTGTTTGAAGTTTTACCATGAAATTCATCTGAATGCAAAAAAGCAGATTCCTTGAACTATCTAAAAATGACAACTCTGTGTGAGCTCATAATTTTATAGAACAGTAGAGTTGATTTGTGTATTAAACTAATTTTTCACTTTATCTGATCATGCAGGGTTGCCACATAACTGGAAAAACCTTGTTTTTAAGGAAAATTCAGTGAAAACCTTGGAAACTCAGGGAATTTCTGAAAGGTTTTTACTACATACTCGGGGGAAAACTTAAAGTTAGGTGTAAAATTTTGTGCTAGTTGTTTGAAGACAATTAACAATTTCTTTCTTTTTAAAGATGTTAGAAGTATGAAGAATTTCTTTTTAGAGATGTTAGAAGTAGGAAGAATTTCTTTTTAGAGATGTTAGAAGTAGGAAGAATTTCTTTTTAGAGATGTTAGAAGTAGGAAGAAACTTTAGTAATTGTATTAGTACAAAATGTTGATGTATTTCTGTATTCGTCATAGTATAATTTGCTCATAAAATACGTTTTTGCTTAAAAATCATGGGAAACCGAGGGTGAAATGTCTCTCGAATTCAGGGGAAAACTTGAACAACTCGGGGGAAAATACTGAAAGTTCTTTGGCAACCCTGTCATACATTGTTATAATCAGTTCAACTTGCATGATCTATGCAGATTGATGGGTGCAAACGGTAGACGTTCCTGTCTAAGGATCCACGGGATTGAATTTTAAAAGATGATAAAGAAGATATAGAAGTGCTAAAATCATGTTACGAAAAGGTGGAGATTTCGTTTGATGTAAATGAAATCGACAGAGTCCATAGAATAGGAAAATCTTATGTCATTGATGCTGGTAAAACATTCGAGTCGATTATTGTCAAGAACAACTCATGGGAAGCTCGAAAGAGATTTTACAATGCTCGTCCAATATTTTACAACTAGAATGAAACCATGTTCCAGTTTATTCAGCGTATCATTAGATCATACCAAACGTAGATACGATTTGTTAAAAACACGCAAAGGGAGCTGCTGGTGGTAATCAAAAGTTTAATTATGCATTTGCAGAAGGAAAATTGCTCATTAAGAATAAAAACCATTAATGACGATTATTTTTATTTAAATCACAAAGTTAGATAGATTAGAGTCAATTTTAAGCAATCTTTAAAGTAACATAGCTTTCTTGTGTGTTTAAGTATTTTTTATTGCAATTTATTTTGGTGTATCTTGAAACTCAACAATTGAAAAATAACAAAGGTTAACATTTGTGCACAATTACTATAAGCAAGCAAACATGAATTTGAGTCTTGCAGTGATTGTGTTTAACATTCATTGTTCATTCCCAACGTTGTTATATATAGATGTACTATTATTTTTTCTAATTGTTTATTGTTTTTGTATGTCTTAATGTCGTCATTTTTAGTTAATGTGTATTTTTACAAGGCATTAGAGGGAATTGAATTATGCTCAAATGTTGTCAAGACGTCTTTCTATGTTTTCCCATGAGGTTGACATAGTACTTTACAGGGAGAGCATAGGAATGTTCGACAGGAAAAAACTTTTTAATAAAATAATTAGAAATGTTTATATACCCAATACACTAATTTATTATTTTTTATTATTACTTTAATTCTACGTGATTTACATCAAATTATTTCTAGCCCAACTCATATTCTGTCCAATTCTGCCTCTTGCATTGATCTTCTATTTACATCTCAACCTAATTTAATAACTGAATCAGGTGTACATCCTTCCTTATTTC
>JANTOQ010539790.1:0-20082 GCA_027564595.1 Bythotiara depressa | reverse complement strand
AGTGATTGTTAAGTGAGTATAATAGTAAAGAAAAAACCTTTTGTGTATATATTCTTAACAAAAGGAAAACAAATTGTATATAATTATTTCAAACAGGCATACTTTCAACTGTTAAACGATAAATTTATTATTTACAATAATATTTTTAAAATGGTTTCTCCATGCATACTCATTGAATAAAAGAATAATTAAATATGTTAAACGTATTCTGAATCAATCCATCTAAACTTGAACGAAATTCCTATTCTCTTATGTCATTTCGTAAACATGCATGCGCTCCAAGGAGACTGATTAGATAAAACTATAATATATAACTAATTAGTTCTAACCACTCTTGAGGTAGTAATGCCGCGGACGATGTTACTAGGAGACAGGAAAAATGATTAAAACATTTTTAAGTCGATTAGCTTTCATCCTTTTTGCAGATGTATATTTTGTGGTTAGATTTCACACGAAAGTCAGCTGACTCGATTGACTACTACCCATACGTACCCAATTGCTTTCCCCGTGACTTTCATATCAAAGTTGGTGGCATGCTGAAACTTAAATTCTGTTGCATCTATAATCAGGTCAGACAAACTATGTCCATATATTATAAATGAGCAAAAATAACTATTTTCAACATTGTTGCTAACGACAGACAGACAAATCAACTGCAATAAGCGATGACTTTAAAATTGAGGTATCTATAGCGTCAGTCCCAGTAAAAGTTCCCATTTATATACCTGACAGTATTTACTATCTTAGGATTGTTACTAATAAACAAAATTATTAATTATTGATGATCGCTTCATAGTTTCGATATGAAAGTCATTGTGCACATTTGTCTTTTATTCGTTGCACAAAACTAAAGTTTTAAGGGCATTTGTTATACAGAAACAGAAACGGTTGATAGTATCATTGAAATTTTGGCGAAATCTATGCTCGCGAAGATGCCTGATGCCAAGACGGAGCCTAGTTAGCAATTTAAGTCCATATGGATTATGAACACCATAAACAGATATAGCATCTGGACATATGTAAATTTTTTAAAATCGAAATCTAGGGACAATTTTGAATATTAGGATCAAGCTGTCTCCAGTTACTAGCACAGGAAACACGATGCCTTAAAGCGTATCAATATGAGTATAATTGGAAGACCTGAGCTCATAAGATTGGGTTTTCGATTTCGGTAAAAACGTTTTTAAGTATACATGAGTTTTATTATTTTTAATTTTAAAATAAAAACAGAGACCTCAGAACCATTTCTGTATATTAAACAGATCTTCGCTGTGGTATACCTGTAAATCAACTGTGGTATATCCTGTATATCATTTAAATTTAAAATAATACGTTTTCTTTCTACGTATTTTACGAGTCAGCTCGTGAAATATTTACAACATACAATAATTCTGACTTGCAAGATCTATAATAATCCTTTAAAGAAGTTTGGATACTTATATCGCGCGTTAAATATAGCGAACAAACCATCGTGTTAGGATTCGTTTGAGTCGCCCACTAAAAACAGATAGGTGCCGTAATTGATGGATACACGAGTATCTACGTATTTGAACATTTCCTTTTACATTGTCCCTTATTTGCTGTACAGCTTATTTCACACTTTGAGAGTCACCGTGCAACAATGTTTTCACTATTCCGTTATATACCATCTCGATCGATAATCTCCTTCTTTATGGTAATAAAGCCTTTAGAACCAACTCGAATGTAATAATAATTTCTAATGTAATAAAGTTCATGATACATTCAAAACGATTTGAGGGACCATTTTTTGTGATACAAATGTGAGTATAGCATAAAATCTAATTCTGACCGTGCATGTGCATTCGTATATAATTTTTGATTTCTTAATCTTTATTCTTTGTGTAGGTAAGTTGCCCCTGGCGGTATCATGGATGTGTCTGGCGGGGACAACTTCCTATATCGTCCTGTATTGGCCTGTCGTTTGTATTTAGATCCACGTATTTGCTTTTTTTGTTTATATTTTCCATTTATTATAGTGCGTTAATGTTGTAAATTATTATTTTTTTATAGGAAAAAAAAAGATCTGGTCGGAATTTATTAACTTTCATGACGTTAGCATGCAACGATTTTTTTGAAAACCACGCGCAAAGGACAGTAAAGCTGTGTCGAATACTGAACTTTTCTGGTGATTATTTAGGAAGAGGTGTGGCTTTTGGTGTTATAACTAATACAGAGGACTGTATTTTATGAATATTTGTATCAGCTCGAACCATATACGTTCAAGTGTGAAAAATGGTCAAAATTGTTCTAATTACATTTGGAACATATTTTGGGCAACACGTTTGTGGAAATATTTATATACAATTGTTACTAACGATTGGACAAAATGTGAAAATGGTAAGAAAGTGATAAAAAATTAATTCTGTGAATAATTAATTAGGCACAATACCCACAAACCAATGGAAATTTCGGGACAATATATCTGCAGAACAGCATATACTCAAAAAGTAAAACTTGGTGTGTTTGAATAGATTGATACATTGAAAGTTCTGAACTAAAATATATTATGTAACTTTCTATTGTCCGACGTGAAGATACGGAGTTTTTTTTGTCTATTTTTACGTCCAAGAGATGAGAACGTGAGACTTTAAAGACAAATCTCTTAAAATGTTCAAAAATCTCACTGTCTCAGTAATTTACACAATTCTACGCATGCATGAAATAAATGACGTCATCAAGGGGAATACCCTACTAATATATTAACCACGTGACCATCGCAAATATCTTGCAATCATACATCAAATAATTAGACATGCTTGAACATGTCTAATTAACGGGAAAAATTCCCCAAATGATAGTAGTGTTGTCGAAAAATGTTAGAATATTGATAAAAAATCTATCAAATAAAGAATGGGTGCAACTGGTATATATTTTGATGTAGAGCGTGTGTTGAAACTTAAAGAGCTTATTTGGTTATACATTGGTGATATTTTGAACTTTGGGATATGTGAGAAGCGGATACGTATTTATCATTCCATAAGTGTAAATTTTACAATAAATTAAAATTAGATTGTATAATACTGAAGTTGAAAAAATGCCTCTATTCCAGTCATTAAAGTGATGATTTTTTCAACTGCATTGATGTAAAAATTTTGTATAAAAGGAAGAATCCCTCACACTGCTCACGAATCCCTCACACTGCTCACCCTACGCAACAACATCGAAGATCGATAGTTATTTCACTAAAATATCGATTAAATTACTCATATGCTGTATGATTTTCATTGATAAAAAAAATCAAAAAGTTAGTGAAATGTAGGATGCAGTAAAGATGATGCACCAATTTAAATTTGGTCAAATTTCAGTTCAAAGTAAAGATTTGAATGGTAACAAACGGCTTACAGATGCCTGTGCTATAAATTCCGATAATATTTCGATAGTATCAGACGCTGTACCGTGTAATCTCGGTAGAGATAGGAAGTACACAATCGGATATTAAGCTGAAAGTAGTATAATTCCGTTGTTGATAAAGACACTTAAAGATGTATACAGCTGTGGTATAAGGCAATATAGTGAAAATTCATCGCATACCATGGGATTTAATTTACATCAGCATTCAGAGTTGTGTGATCAAGATTGTAAACTGTGGAGTACAAATGAAGAACAGATATTTCAAAAGTTAACGGATGATCCACTAAGTAATCAATGGTTGAATGTAAAACTGAAGTGGTGGGGTGGTGTGGGGTAACAAAACGGATTTCAAGGGTAAAGAACTACCTATGAATATGAATTGTGATGCAACAGCTGTACTGAAGATAGCGTCAGTCTGTAATATGGGTTTTTCTAACTACCCACAAATCTATGTTGAAGAATGTCAGTATAAATCTAGTAAAAAATGCGTCATATTACTACTATCAGATAGTGAAGATGAACAGTTTTGAATAAATAATGTGATTATATATAATAATGTAATTGTATATAATAAAATGTTTAGCTTTATAGATCATATGACAATATCGGTTACCGCAACTAGCATGTCTTTCATCATGTTTAGTAAGTCATGTAAGTCGGATGAAATAAAAAAGTTGATTTTTGAAAAACATAGCGACATGTCTTATGAGTGGAATGGAATAAGAAAGTTGATGATTTTATAAAAAGTCAAAAAGCATGATATAGCTGAAGTAAAAAAGTATCAGATAGTGAAGATGAAGACGATTGAATAAATAATGAATAATATGCCAATGAAAGAATTAAAATTAGAAGCTAAACAGTGGGGTTTAAGTGGTAACCCATTATTTAAAAAAAGATAAATTAATTCATTTGTTGAATGGTGAAAATATTACATATAATCTGCGGATCAATCAAATATATATAGGTAATGAGACGAGTTTTAAAGAATGTGAAGAATGTATACTAAAAATATTTATTCATCATCTAACCATTAAAGCAGAGAAAGCAAAACGCACAATTGAAGATGATGATGTTTTAATTGACATTGATACTGGTGAAGTAGTTGGATCATGTGTTGCATGAATGTATAATGTTTTCAAGTATTAGAAATTATGTACTATAGAGTGGTCGGATTTCATATATTATATGACATTTACAGGTGGGGGTAGCAGACGATCCCACAAGTTGCTTTAATAAATCATCTTTACCCTAGTTTCTACACTGATTTAATATAGCCTGACGTTATTCATCATTTATACCATCCACAATGTGTTCATTATTCCGTCTTATATGCTGCGTCAACGTCAAGTACCTCCGTTTCTCTTTAATGATGCATTGATACTCATCATCTGATATTTCACCATCTTGAACAGATTTTGAAACAAACAAGGAAATACCATCGAGTATAGTCTGAGCTGTTATGTTTTTTAGCCTTTTTCACATAGGCGTTTTTCGGATAACACCTAGGCTGATTGTAGCTCCTAACACGAGGGAATCGAATACAATCGCAACAGATGTATCAATACCTGTAGTAACAGCTGTTATGCCGGTTCCAGTGCAGATCACACAAATAGCAAGTAGCGTATGTTCAACATATGTTGAAATAGTGCTATAACGTTTAAATCTTTTGTGAAGCCGATCTCGTTTGATAATTTCATTGTTCAGAAACTACTCTACCTGTGCAATCATCTTCAAGTGGTAAACATGTGTGGTACAGTTGGTTCAATGTCTAATCCATCAATATGATTTAGATTATTATCGTACATACTCATTGTCTTTTATTAAAACTCGTAGTAGAATACTATCAATATGTATATCTTTATCATCTTTATCTGACAATCCCCAATCTAGATAATTAGTTGATTGAGCTTGATCTTCCAACCATATCAAGTTATTTGGATGATAGTTTAGATGATTTTTATCAAGGATGCACAAATCCTAAGAGCACCTTCCATTTACGAGATCAGCTTTGTTTTTTATTTGCTGGCAATGTAGGTATAGGTGATCAGGTATCTTACCTAGTGAAGTACCCTGTATCTGAGGTGGTAGCCATTCATTATATACCTGATTCAAACGAAGTAGCTTGATGAGGTTTAGTGAAAAGATAGTTTAGCATTATATCGCCTATGTTATCTAACGAGGCATTCCACTTTTGTGCAACTTTAACATTTCGCTCAGTTTTCCTCGGTGTTTCAGTTAGACCAATAAAGTTTTTCATATCGTTATTTTGTATTTTTCGCCTCTTTAACTCGTTTGATAATGGTACCCACCGTCTTCTTGGAGTGTCTTCTGATGTGAAGGTAGATTCTTGCATCTGATCTTCAATATTAGGTGTATACGATCTATCATGGATAAAATCATTATCATCACCTATTAACCAGGGGTATATTTTTACCATCAATAAATGTAGAATTTTCCATTTTATAATTATAATAAACATTCGTTCAATCTACGGAGAATTAGAATATGAACCAAGCAATCGAGTACAATTTGGTTTTAAAGCAAAACGAGAACACGTTGCCAAAACAGATATACCTAATATAGTATAACCTAATCAGTCCTTTGACGTCGAGATACCTAAAGCCTCAAATGATCACTTTGTAATACCTAAAACATTACAGCTTACCTTCGACTTAAATTTAGAAAGCACAGATAAAACACGAGGTATCGTTGCAAATATTGGTAGAGCTCTAGTCACTAAAAAAGAGCTGTCTATAGGTAGTAACAGCATCGAAACGGTTTTAAACTGTGACATTATCGATACATATAAGGATCTGTATCTCACCAGCGAAGAACGTGAAGATAAACTTTTACAAGGCAATCAAACATGACAAGGTACGCAAGTAAGATCTGGAGCTACTAAAGTAGATGGTAAACCTCTTGATATGACAGTTAAGGAAGATGCACTTGCTAAAACACTGAAAAATCGATTTGCGATACCTCTAGACTTTGATTTTTTTTATTCAACCCTATACCCTAACGGATTACAGGGAAGATTAGCTATTAAACTAACACTCAATTCAGCAAACAACATTGTACTCGCTACTGGTGATGCCAGTGCAAATTGTAATATATCTGATGTGTGTTTAGAATAAGATTGTATTATTAATGAGAAGTACGGCAAGCAAATGATGCATTATTATTCGCGAAAATTCCTTTCGTGCTCAATTCCTTGTAGTATAACAACATGTGTATCTTATTAAACATTAGATAACAAATCATCAAATTGGAAACTAGATATTAACAATAGCTCTATACAAGAAGTATCCGCGGATTGTTACTACTTTTTATAGATGAATTTGTGAATCGTAAACCTTATGCCTGTAATACTGAGTCATTCTACAGTCCAATGATACAAAAATGTCTAGTGTCAATCAATGGATCTCCACATCAATTATATCCGGATGGCATCTTAGCAAGACATCTTTACCCAGAGATTCGTAAGTATTTTAACAATGAGGAGATAAGCGTGTGTTTTGGGGTAATATTATATTGACATATTTGCATGTTGGATTGATATGAGATCAACTATCGACAATAAAAAGATAAGATCTACTTTACCCATACATTTATTGTAAAGCTTTATAATATTTGAACATGGAACTGGTGTCTTCGTGGCAGAGCCTTTCATACGACGCAAAACCGTTGATAAACCATCCATTCCTTTAATGTTACTTGCCAAAAGGTGAACAGTCTTGTTATCATACCATTTACAACAAGTTATAATGTAATACTGGAAATCTACATCTCCGAGTTTCATCTCACTATCCAATTTCATTTTTGGCATTTGCCATCTGTTACTTCTAACTGTTCCTATGGCGTACAATCCGTTTTCATATAGTTGGACTGTTGAAGAAGTACAAGGTACAAGGTACAGAAAAAGTTCCTCGATTGTTCACTTAGCTGTAGCACGACATTTTCTTCTAGATTCACTTCAAGATCTCTCTTACCAAAGTAGAGATCGAATTCGTATAAATAGCCTGAGCTACTGGCACAACGAAACCACCATTTGAAACAATATTTTATTGGTTTCAATTGCAAATATTGCCTCATTGATGAACGCCCTTTGAATTTCGTCATATGTTAATCAATTCTTTGTTCTGCTTCATCAGAGAACGCGTCCATAAAAGCGGCGTTGAAATGATCAATTAGTGGACGTACTTTGCCTTATGTGATTGATCAGCAGTAGCGTTATTTGCAAAATGAAGATTTTGCAACACTGCCTGAAACCGTGTTCGGTTAAAAACCTTCTGAATTATGTTGTTTCCAACAAACTCACTGCAATCTCAATACAATGAAAGAGATGCTGTTAATGAAGAAGTTACGACCAAATTGCTGGGCGTATACGTTGCTCTCGGCTACAAGTAGTTCCACTAAGATTTCAAGGTTAGCAACTTTCTGATAGACATCAAAAGGAGTGAAATGCTTAGGAAAGTCATGCTTACTGTTCCTTTCAAGCTACATGGTTTTCGTGCATTGGGCGTAAGTTTTTTGTTCCAAGATATGGACTTACTTTGTAGGCTCGTAGGCTTTTTTCTTGGTTGTGTTGGCTCTCTCTCCAAATTGATATGTGCTTCAGGTATAAATCTTTGTTTCTCAGACTGATTTGTCAGCTGTGGAAGAACAAAAGTTTATTCATTGGCAAAAAACTCAGTATCAGAGTCATTAATGAGCTGGTCAATCTCTTCTTCATCATCAATGTTGACAGCATCCAACAATGCAAATATTTATTCACTACATGTTCCATTATCAATTTGAACGTATTTTGTTCTGTTGTTATCCATCTTATAAGCTTATAACCCAAATGAACTGCTTTGCTCACACTTTTCATGAACTCTATTTTTTACATTATTGACTTTTGTATAATGTGCCATTTTCAATTTGAAATAAAACACTACATAGGTACCTGTTTGATGCTCATATACTGCATTAAAGTTGATTTGATAATAATAAAGTCATATTTTTAAATAAAAACTCATAATTTGAGTATGTCTCACCATAAAAAGCCCCATGAAGTAATTGTTAGTAAGATGCTCAGTAAATAGTTTTCATATCCTTTGTGTACCAGAGCGTCACTGGTGTCCAAAATGATTATATTGTTTATTTATATTTATTTAGTAGTGCAATTGTATCCAAACTTTCGCTAAATAGTTCAGCATTTATTATTATATTCTTGATTATGGTAAAATTTGAAAAAAAGTTATAATGCTGAATGTAAGTTTTTGATGTCAATGTGAGTAAAGGTACACCTAGGAGAAACTGGCAATATGGAGGAGAGCAACTTCCAAGCACCAAAAGGGGAAGCTGAAAGATTTTGACGAAATTTAAAAACATATATTATTGTACTTAGCAAATATGAACAACTATCAATACTAGAATCCAAGTTGTTACAGAATAATAAGGATACTTATGTTCAGTTTTTCATAAATATCTATTTTTCTTCAAATAATTTATATATAAAAGTATATATTTTTTGAAAGGTTATTGTCTATCTAACCAACCTAACCAATAAGCTTGCTTTTGTCGCTATATGGAGAAAAAATTATTGAATGTTATTTTTCGTTCTTTAATGAAATGAGCTCCATGTGCTGGTACCATTAAATTAATCATATTTTTTAACGATAAGTCTTTACACGACGATAAAAAACGAACGACGCAAAAACAAAACAATTTCCCGACACCCTTTTGATGCTGAATCATCACTGATTCGAAAAAGGATTGTTTCATTTCTATTCGTATCCCAAGACGGAAGATGGAGCTCGAAATACGGCAATATTTCAAGAATTTTACCACAGCGAGAAAACTTAAATTTACTTTGCGTCCTTTAGCAGTCCATGCAACAAAGATGATTACAAGTTGTTTAATCTGATTAACTAATGCATTTAAATTTCAAAACACTTTTAAAAATAAGTATTGAATTTTCGAAAGGAGGTTACCTTCTTGATTTTAATTAGATTAAGTTTGTCGACATTTTAATAAACATCTTTATTGACACCATCAATAAACTAGATGGAAAAAAGTCAGCAAATATATGTATGTTACCTTTTCCAACGAATGAAAAATAATTTTGTACAGCAGAAAGATATTCCTTATATATCAATCTTTAGGAGTATATTAAAAATATTTTTGTTAAAATTTTGACTTTAAAAGGTTCAAATAGCCTTAAGCACTCAAACACATTTAAAGCAATAACACGAATTTAATTGAAATCCATTTAAGCCAGAATACTAAAAAACCCTAGCGGGTACCTGTTCTAATACTTACCGCATTTAGGCACCAATGTAACATATCGTCCCGGGATACCAATATTTGACCCCGATGTCATGTTATAACTTGGTATGGATTTCACAGTATTTAATTTACATGGCCTGTCGTATTCTTCATAAAAACCGACATAACCATCCTCCGAAATTCCCAATCTCTCATAATGGGCAATTAAATACGTTTCCTCTTGATTCGTTGCAATAGCAGCTTGAAAAATATCCTTTGAATATCCCGATTTTCGAATAAAAGTAATTATTAACAACTGCGTTGCTTTGAAATTTCCGATACCATTTTTAAATATAGCAATATCACAATTTACTCTTGTAAATTCTTCGCCATTGTGCAGTTCTCGGAAGAATAATGTTCCTTTTGCATTTTGCCTTCCAAATACAACGAATTCTGAGAAAGTACCATTCTCTTCCAAGGAAAAATTTCCCAGTGTATCAATCTAGAAGCGGAGAGATATATAGAGTATTAAATATAAAAGCTCAGCTCTCTGGGATAAAATAAACTAATCTTATACATTTTAATGTAGAAATTAATGGACTGTTTTTTGTTTGTTTATTTGTTTGTTTTTTGCTTTAAACGTTTAAATCTGAAAGCTTTTTAAAAACACGCATATTTCACAATACTGCACGACAGTATTTCAGGCATCACTTGTGGCGCACACAAAAATATAAACATGACGTACGGATTCTGCGAAGACGTCGTCCTCCACACTATGCCGCGGATAGGACTTGAACTGACAATCTCTGGATTGCAAGTGCAACTCGCTACCACTGTGCTACAGTTCCATTGACCGGTTGTCAATCGACTCCATCGACTCTGGTCGACATTTGCAGAATAAACATATTTTTCACGAAATCTTTAATTTGACTGAAGAAAATTCTAGTCATTGTTCTATGTTCTATTGTGTTTTGCAAGCTTTCATTGTAATAGTATGTTGCATAGTTGCATGTTATATCAGTTGTCAGACTGCCTGGTGAGGAGAAATGATCCTTCGTGGTTCAATACTTAAGGGGTATACTCCTCTAAATTCTCAAAAAAAAAAAAAAAAAATTCTTGATGATTCTAACTCAAAATTTATCGCTGATTTCGAATTTGAAAACGATTTTCGTTATAAAGCTTTAGATTTTTTTACTGATTGCCAGAGTTTTCTTCGCTAGCAACGTCCATAGCAACAGAGAAACAACCTTTCCTACCTGGACCCAAAATATCCTGAGTGCGAGGTTGGGCGGTCTTTTTCGTTTGCTGCACATCTATATATCTACTTTGCTTTTGCTGTAGAGTCATTAGCTGGAGGATCTAGAGCATTTATTTGTCTATGATCAGCTTCGAACTGTAGCTAGACATCAACAAGCAGAATAATATGAGAAAGTGTAAAAATGGGTAGCTAAAGATCGTAGTGTAAAACAAAGAACAAAGTATATAAGAAGAGGAGAGGATTTAATAGAAAGAAATCAGATGTAAACATGTTAGCTAGCTAGCCTAGCTCAATGTTCTTGCTCTGTGCTGTTCCTGGTGAAATAATGTAATCGACTTTTCTACAACATCGTATCATAACAAAAAGTTCAACCCTTTTTGAGGAAGCTTCCACAAAGAAAGTGACAGAATAATAATAAATATAGCAGAGGTAGCTCTAGCTATAGAGTTTCGTTTGATAGCTACCACCTTTTTGTATGCGGTTGTGTCCAGAATGTGAACTTTCACTCTGTCCCTTGGCGATAGACTTTCAAAGAAACAAGGAACAGTATCATCAGTGTCATGGTAGGGAAGTGGATTAGATGTTAATAAACTGACAGTTTTTATCATGCACATATTATCGCGGTAGTTTTGGTATCGAGATTCTCGAATTCCTCCATCTTTTACGAAGTTTACATTTCTTATGAATATCCCTAAACCAACGAAACAGAACAATCACGATAAAGCTAGCTATCACAAAAATATTCAATGTTGCTGAAGAAACTATGTCGCATTCAGCAGACGAAATTTGAGAACAAGTTGTTTCGGGTAATAATGGTGTTATAACGGCACATGGCAAAGAATATGATTTGTGTTTATTGAACGGAGACTCGCCAGAATTTATATTGACAGGATTTATATTGACAGTATTATATATGGAGCCATACAACAAAATGTTGTAAATATGATACTCAGAGTTTATACAATAAGAGGTTGTATACAGTTTTAAATGACTTTGATATGCTGAATATATATAGGCGAAACAATCCGAACAAAGCTAGACGACATTTTTTATGGACTAAAAAATGGGGAAAAATAACAAATTAATTAAAAGTAAAGAGGGAGCATATAAACATGTGGATTTTAATGATTTTGTGTATATTTTAATGTGTTTTAAATTTTTCTACCGATATTTACTTAGTATTTTGTTAATTTGTTTTATTTTTGGCTTTTTTCTCAGAATAAGGTTTTTCGCACGCCGGCCAAATATTCTCAAAGACCGGTCAGGTTTTATAATGGAAATTTTCAGCAGTTGTTCGCTGCATTAGACACTGTGATTTGAACCGGATTAAAAAAAAATATATATATATTTATTTATTTATGCCAGAGAAACCACAATTAATTTTTGCTCATGAAAATTGACATTCCAGTTAAGAATTTCCTGGTACATTGGGAAAAATCCTTTACGTTCAAATCATAGATTTACCTCATATAAACAACTCCTAAAGATATTATGGAGTAATTATTAGCGTATCTTGAGATTTTGTTTCCTGCGCAAACACACTTTTTGGCCATTTTAGGCCTTTTTTCCTGGTTACCATGGTAACCAGTTACCATTTTGGAATTTTCTCCACATTTTTTGTTTCATTATTTTACATGTTATACTAATCTAAACACGTTTAATCTATTAATCTTTAAAATAAAAATTAGTTACCCCTTAATTAAGTTTATTTTTCTGTAATTTATCTGCTCTTGTTTTATTCTGTATATTTCTAATATGATCCTTTTAGGTTTATTTGATTTTCGTTTTGTTTGAATTTATTTTCTTTGTGTTTTGTTTTATCGCTCTGAAAATACAAACAAAAATTTATTTAGGTAAGTTTTCAAAGAAATAATAACCCTTCAAGGGTTTGACTGGTTAATTAAAAGTCTATAGAGTATAACTGAGGATTCCAGCACACATATAGACTCATTATATCGAGTGCTTTTAGTAATATTGTTAAAAGTAACCTTATACCACTTAGCCTTAGTGACCACGATATATTTGGGTAAGAACTCAAAATCATCAAAAGTACAAACCCAGAACATTGAAGTGGTGAAACTGCAAAAACTACAGTCCGAATAAAATGAGCACTGATCTATCCGCACACATCTTAATGAATTAATACATGCCAATTTACCTGGGAATTACTTAAAAACGATTAAACAGAAACGGTCAATAAACATGTTCCCATTATTATAAAACGGGTTCAAGATGGTTATTGTCCATGGCTTATAAACGATATAAAGAGTTTCATGAACAAGAGAGAACAGTTACTTAGAAAAGCTCGAAAATTGCTAGGTAAGAGGGAACTGAGAATATCAAAAGAGTATGCTGTATCCTGGGGCTGTCTAAAGGGTGGCACAAATCTCGGAGTATGTTACAAGATATGCTCTGTACCGAAGTTTGTAAATGTGGGTACGAACAATGTGGCAAACTCTGAAGTGTTTTAATTTGTACAAAGATGTTATATTACTGATATTTATATTAATTATGTTCTTATTTCATTCCCTCAAAATAACTAATATATTTATTCGAACATACAGTTTAATAATGAACAAGATCACCAGAAGCTTCTTATTGTTATAATAATATCAACCGTAAATCACACAAAAGTTGTAAAATGTGTCAAAAACCTATATTTCCGCCACTATCCTGAGATCATCTTCAGAGTATAAAACAATTTTATTACAAGTTAAAAGCTAAAAAGCATTTACAATTGATAAAAACTAGGTTAAAAACCCTGAAGTGACAAGTTGATTTGAAATGATTTATCTTAAACACGGTTTATGTCGTTTGATTAATAATGTCTCAGATATTTTGCGTTTACGCGAGTTGTTGCGATAATTGGCACCAATAATAATAAAATTCTCATTATTAAGACAACTGTGGTCGTTTTCAATGACGTGCTTTAGTAAGTGAGAATTTTGGTCTCTACGATTGTGATCCTTTACACGCTCAATTATCCTTTTTCCACTCTCACCAACATAACTAGACTCGCACTGAATATCAGGACACGACACACTATACACGACATCATGTTTGTCTTCAAATGGTGTCTTGTCTTTTAAAGTTAAACGGGAGACCAGCGTAGTACCGGCGTATACAATTTGAGGTTCCACATTATTAGGTATTACTCTTATAAGGTCTTTCCTTAAAGATTTTACCATAGTACAATCTATATCACCAGCGTAAGGTAGAATTAAAAGCTGTTTTTGACTGATATTGTTGTCAATGGGAGCATTACCATTTTGTTTATTGCGTGAATGTTCGTGTGCTACTTTGTTCATTATTAACCAATGTGGATAACCATTAAAGTCGTGAAATACTTTTCGAAGTTGGCTGAATACTTTATGTAGGTATTGCTTATTAGAACACACGGTATAGGCTCTTTTTACACGTGTTATATTGTGCCTCCTTTCCAAGTAATTGGAGCAAATTACTTTCAATGTAAATATATATATCATCGTTACTGGACTTCCTATAAACAGTAGACTCCAGGTTAGTCGCATTACGAATAATCGAAACATCAATAAAGGAGATCTGGTTTTTATTTTCTTCTTCAAATGTGAACTGAATATTACGATGGAAGTCGTTCAAAGTAGAAACAATATAATCTATCAAACCAACTTTGACAAATGTTGTAGTATGGTCAAACTTATCGTCTCCAGTATATTAAACAATCTGTTAATGTTAATTACTCTTTTATCTAACTCGACCATAAAGATTCCAACCAACATTGGACCTAAGGGTGAACCCATAGCCTCTTCATCTTTCTGTGTGTAAGTTTCATAAGTTAAATATAAAATGGACACCTGTAGTGCACAAAACAATTAACATTTCCACCCTATTAATTGTTATTTCAATTTCATGTTCATCCTAGATGTTATCGATTAGTAAGTAAGTAAGTATTTATTCACCATCAGCAAATTACAAAATTACAATAAGTACAAAGAAAAAACAAGTAAAAATAAATAAATATATAAATAAATAACTAATATGTAACTATGCTGTAGCATCAAAAATCAATTTATATATATAATATCCTGTATATATCTAAAAAGAATTTTAATAACAACTAGAAAAGGGGATCAG
Source organism: Bythotiara depressa (assembly GCA_027564595.1). Lineage (NCBI taxonomy): Eukaryota > Metazoa > Cnidaria > Hydrozoa > Anthoathecata > Bythotiaridae > Bythotiara > Bythotiara depressa. Next base: position 5,090 of record JANTOQ010539790.1, on the reverse strand, counting down.
TTTTGCTGATGATTGGGATAACACAAGAAAGGCTTGAAGGCCGTATTTCCATAGTTGTCCCTTTTGTTCGATGGTTTGATCTAAGGGAACATTTGTGAACAAGGAGGTTGCATCAAAGGATGATGTTGTTCATAAAACCAGACGTACTATTTGCTGTGTATTCACTTAAACACAAAGGTAATAATAACATTGCAAAATATATCGCCAAGTTATACGACGCTGTGTCAATGTTTGAAACAATAGGGCGTAACGATAGATCGTTTACTGTAATATCTGTCAACATTTTATGTACGTTGGCTGTACGATAAAGTTTTCTAGCATTCGAGCCTGTTGGATAAATCTTGTTGTATTCTAAATCACTCAGTTTCGATTTGATTTTTCGTACTACTCGTTGTATCTTATCCTCGTTAGTTCTCGTTTGTAATATAACGATGCTATTGTTCATACGTAAATCTTTAATTACTTGACGGTATTTGTAGTACCTTCATTTGAGAGTACTTCTCTCACGTAAGTCGTAATTTTGTTTCCAGGTTTGTACGATCGTCGTCTGGTAAGTTAGATTTATGGCGTAGAATGTTTTGGTAGAAATGTTCAAATTCAATATACAGGTTGTCTTTTAATTGGAATATGTTGATGTAATCCACATGACAATGCTTTCTCGTCCTCTACAGATAATAATAATTGTGTACTGTGTAATTAAAAGAATTGATAACGCTCACACCGGATTGTAATCTTTTGTTTTTGCGGAGATCAATTAGCTTCCATCCATGAATAGCTGAGACTGACGTCATTTTTCTTGCAATGTGGTAGTTTAAAGCATTAAATAGTATCCATCCAATTGCAATTTTTATCTCTGATGCAAGTTTCACAGTTTGTCTCCTCAACTTACGTTTTCAAAATGTTTATACTCTACTTCAGCTTCCTTAACAATACGATTGATATTATTATCACAATATGAAGCGTCTGGTGATCTTTATTCATTATTTAACATAACTCCTATTAATAAAATTCTTATTTAACACCGTAAAGAAGGGAAAATAAACTTGAGGTTTTTTAATATATCATATGTCAATATATCAATATATCATAATTATTTTATTTTCAGGGTTGCGCTTTGAGAATATTTATCATAAATCATAAATTTATCATGAACTCAAATATATATATATATATATATGCGGGATCCTGTGACAGAGCCAGGGCTATTGTTGACCAAAATATATAGAGGGGTCATAAATAAGGAAGTAGCATAAGTAAGTAAGTTCCTCCTGGGACTTACAAAGGCCAAATATGATAATCCTGATAATGATTCTTTTTCACACAATATTGCATCCGTCCTGTACAATGCATCTCTTGAAATACGTGGAACTTCACGGGATAAGCTTCATCAAGAAATAGCGTTAGAACACCTATCAGATAGACGCTGTTGCAAGTGACTTTGTTTTTTCTATAAAATAACTAACAACCAAACTGCTCCATATCTTAAAGACATGGTTCCTATAAAAAAATCAATCACTTTCAATCTTCGATCAACTAGAGCCTTTTGTATCCATACAGCAAGAACTGGACGGTTTCAATCTTCGTTTACTCCTACTGTACCTATAAATGGAATACTCCTAATGCAAACATTCAAAATTTATCTTGTTTACTAAATTTTAAACACCATATTTTACATTTCATTCGGAGAGTCGCGTCTCCCATTTTTACAATACGTAATCATTTTTGTGGTACAAAATGTAGACTATTAGCAAATACTAGGCCTATTCTTCATGTATGGAATGATTTTCAAGGTGGAAAAACCCGAAAGGCACCCACTGTCAGAGGTTCATCTAGGAAAGTGTAGAGAACATCACTGCAACTAGATACGCTAACTATGAACCCTAACTATGGAATATAGTAACAACATTAACCTAGCTATGTAACATAGACTTTGGTATTAATGTTATTGAACCTACTCCAGGTCCTAGCGAGAATGCAACCCTAAAAGCGCTGCGGGGAGGGGGGAATCTCTTAGCTCATAAAAATACTCAAAATGGAGCAAAAAGTAAAATAACAAATTTTGCAGAACATGTACTCTCTTCTGATAAAAACTGTAATCATTTCCAAAAATTGGTATTTTAAATACAGCGCGTTAAATTAGAAGTACTATCATTTTTAAATGGTGGCACTCAATGAACAGAAAGTGAAGTAGTAAACGTCAACAAATCGAAATAAATGAGCGTATACATATAGAAAGGATGATTCAATGACTTTAATGCTATCACATCTTTGACAGAATCATCCCATTAAATATATATGATAAAATCATTAAACCAGATCATAACAGTTTGTGCCGTACTTTCTAATTTTCAGGAGCCTATCCTAAAGATTACTTAGTAAGCTCTGAGAAAGCATATAATACCTCGAGACCGGTTTTCATTTGGAAAATTTTGTGAACTTCACACAAACCTTACATTTGTGCTATCAAGTAGTAAAATACATACACAATACATGTGACATTTTTTCTATATGGAGAAAATATTTTATTCCCAGTACAGGAGACTGCCACTTAAAAATTCCAAAGTAGAGTGTTTTTCTGACATAAAAGTCCAGCACTTCTTAAGGTGTCAAAACAATTATAAGGATCATCCATTATATATTTTGCGTAAGATTCTGATGCACTAAAAGGAAAGATAACTTCAAAGGAGCAGAGCATTATAATGGTGTTGAGTACTCTACCAAGGCTAAGGGGTACAACATTTTTTCTGGAATTGGGGAAATTATTTATATACCTTAAGAAGATTAATTTTATGTGGAAAATCTTTGCTATCTGGTTGTGTTCAAACATTTTGTGTTGATAAATTTTCGCGTTACAGTAATTACTTAAATTAAAATGTATGAAAATTAATCTCTCTGAAAAAAAAGTGAAGATGAGATATTTAAAAATACTTTCTTATACAGATAACTTAAGCGTGAAATATTATTACTTTGATATGTAGATTGGAAACATGGTAGGTTCATATACGCCACTGAGCCTTTCAAGAAAAACCACGAAAACGTACTCCATTTCAATTTACAAATTTGCCTTGTTGCCAAAGTTGAAATGTGCCGCTGCATCATATGCTCCAAACTCGAATTTGATCAGCTTCCCAAATGTTTCTTTAGGGATTCTGTTCCAAACAGTACTGTTGAAAGCCTCGTTCTGATTTTGTCTTTCCATGTAGGCATTTCGATAGCAAGTATTCATTTAGTAAATTCTTAAGGGTAGTCCTAGCTGATAGTCGTGGGTTCAGTTGGCATTATCAGCTTTAAAAATACACAAACCCACATTAGCAAATTTGACCCTCCTCTTTGCGTTGTTATAGTCATGCACTTCCTCCTGCTATGACTACCTAAATTAAAAAGTTTGTAAAGACTGACATCGTTTTAAAATCCCCCATGGCCATGTTACAATTGTGTAGGGTAGATATTCTTAACCATATCAAGCAAATTTAAAAAAATCCACTTTTGGTCATAGGTGATTTCCCCATGGAAGAAATGGGGGTAAACCCTCGTTTACTTTAAAAACAAGAACAAGCCTTTTAAAATAATTCCTAAAGTTGTTAATATTCTAAAAGTTGCATCCAGCTCAAAAGCGAAACTTAGTTAGGCATCAGAACTGAAATAGCTAGCTAGATAAAAAGTACACATATTTTATTAGAGGAAGTAATCTGGTTTTTATTAGAAGTTAAAACAGGTTTCCGTGAAAATACAAAACAAATAGCAGAACAAGCAATAAAGAAAAGCAGAACCAAGAAAGAACCAACATGTTTTTGTTTAGCTAGCTGCATCTTCCAACTAGGTAGCAGCTAGCTAAATACACAATAAAATGGTAGTCCTATTTTTCCAACTGATAAAATAACTTACCTATATTCTGAGACATAATGATTGGAACTTCTTCTATTGAGGAAGTAAGTAAGTCTGTAACATTTCCAGTAGCTTCAAGCACCATGATTTCAACAGTTTAACATTACGTCTGGCTACGATCTACACACAGGAAAGACTACCTTTCTTGATGTTGACATTACATTGTGGCTAATTATTATAGAGATATCATACATTTTTAAAAAAACCTACAGAAATATTTGGGGAGAGATATGCGGATTTTTGTTATCCCCATAACTTTATGAATATAAAAAGTATTATGCTTAATTTTTCTAAACAATAGATTTCCTTTCATCCATCTCCTCGTTTTCATGCTATTAATTTTATTTATGAAAAGGAGTATTCTTAAGGTACAACCTCTTAACGCGGACACCTCTATAGAGCGAACACTCTCTAAAGCGGACAATTTTTACCGTCCCGCGCGACTATTTCTATTGTATTTCACCACCATAAAGCGGACAGTCATGAAATTTCAAAATATACAAGACAAATAATTTGTGTTTTGTTTATTTTCGTCCACTCATTTTGATTTTATGTCGTTTAGTTTCTCTAAAATCTTGTTAGTAGTTTTTGTTTTAATATCCATTTAAAATACCCTGAAGAGACTAAATACAATCCACTATCTACTCTTCGATTTTATGAAAAAAATTTCCGCATCCTCTCCAATGCGGGCACCTCTCTAAAGCGGACAAATATTTTGGTCCCGCAAGTGCCCGCTTTACAGAGGTTCCACTGTACTTACAAATCATGCATGTTCAGTAATTTACACGTCAAAAATAAATTAGCTACTAGTTCCATGGTCGACTGATAAAGGTATCAGGGCACCCTCCGTTTGAGTGCTTAGCAAGAAGTTGATTGACATTTGGTAACAGGAAAGTTAAACGCTACATGGAGAAATGTAAATATTTGTTTATAAGAAAGGAGTAACGAGAGAGTTCAAACTCATCAGTTTTATAATTTAAATTGTAGACATAAAAAACAGATAATGACTGATACATTATTATTATTATTATTATTTATTTATTTATATTTGACTAAATATACATAAAACAAATATAAATAAGCTAAAAACTGTTATAAATACCAACAGTGAACGAATAGTTGCTGCATTAATTCATCTATGGCTTTAGCCAGTAGATGTTTGCAACGCTATCCGTTGAAAATGTCCATGCCGGCATTTCCGCGTT
>JANTOQ010539679.1:0-10964 GCA_027564595.1 Bythotiara depressa | reverse complement strand
CAACTCAGAAGAAAAGGAACCTATTTTGTTGACAGGCAAAACTTCCTTGGATCTAGGTTGGAAAAAAAACTTTTCTTAGCTTTGCCTTGATCTGCTTTGTGTTTAGACAAATAAACGGCTTCAGAAATTTGTTTTGAAACTACAAAACGTTGAAACGTTTACCCGAAATTACTATCACCATTTAATTAACGTAATCCTAAGTGTGAACAAAAACGTAATAATATATAAATAAACTACGTAAATCGAATTCATTGTCAACCATATCTCAACATTAATACAATGAATCAACGCAAATCGTACGTGGCCACCATCAACGTTGTTTTAACGATGGAAAAATTACGTAAATACAATTTGCATTCTCAACCATCAATCAACGTTAACCTTGCATTGGACTTCAACGTTGTTTTAACGTTGGGAAAATTCCGTAAATACAATTTGCATTGTCAACCATCAATCAACGTTAACCTTACGTTGGCATCAACGTTGTTTTAACGTTGGGAAAATTACGTAAATACAATTTGCATTCTCAACCATCAATCAACGTTAACCTTACGTTGGCATCAACGTTGAATCGACGTTAGTTTGCTCACTGGGTATTAACCATATGGCGGTGGGTGTTATGATAGATTATATCCTAAAAGTAAATGAATTACTTTGGGGAGAGGCAAAGTTGTGAACGTTTATAAGACTTATAGCAATACAAAGAAAACAGTTTATTCTAAAACTCAGAATGAGTCTGAACATGACGCTGTTTGGAAATTCCCTTTGACGAGTGACATGGAAAAGGGAGATTTGTAATTAAAAGAATGAAAAGTTTATACTGTGAAGTTTCGGATGAGTATTTAATATCTTGATCTGATATTTTAGTATTATTAACTTTATATATATATATAATTTTATATAATTTATGGCAGTCTGTTTTTTGTGTGATTATTTTGTGAAATTAATTTACCCTTTTCTGATTCTCTAATACTACTTATACTGCAACCTTTATCACAGATTTGTGATACTCACTATTAAAAGTTAAAAGTGTACGAATGACAGGTGTGAGAGTAGAAAATCATTTCTGTTGCCTCTGTTGGTATGGGGTCATTAAAAAATTACGTAACGCGTCTATGGTAGGTAGGTAGGCAAGCCAATTTTTGTGACAAAATGTTATGATAAATTAGCATGGCAGGTAGGTCAAAACAGTTTGCATTATGTAACAAAGTGGTAAGATTTTGTGCACACACATTATTCTGTCAGATGAGGTTTTAATCGACTCAGACAATGATCTAGGCGAGTTACATCTGCTTAAACTGTCTTAAGTGAGTTCTGAAAGTTTTGAAAAAATGACCTGAATCTCCTAAATTTACTGTAGTACACAGTACTACCGGTTAGGTGTAAGAGGTAAACTCCGATTTTGCCAATTTTATCCACGAGCATTTATTGAATATATGTTTTATTAACCCATCATCAGTCTTGATTTCAACATTTTCTAAAACTTATTTCATAAATTTCTACACTCTTCTCTGGTGAGGATCCTTCCCCACAATTGCTGGTCAGCGACTGGTGGTTATTTACAGACATTCCCGGTATGTTCAACTTAGAAGGAAGGCTGGGACACATGAAGGTCAGGATATAGTGTTTAGGGGGAGAGACTGAACTATAAGTGGTAGGGAATTAGATCTTTGTGCGAACTATGCACTTAAATGCAGGCTTCCTCCTCAAAATGTTACGTAATACTGATCGTAGGTAGTAGAGCGTTTGTTACACCCCGTTACATATGGTACGTAGGTGGTCAAAAAATGGTCATTTTCGCGTTACGTAATTTTTGAATGACACCTATGGACAGACTGCATGCCGCTAAAGGATCTACACACTAGAAATTGTCATTTTATGTCGTTCGCTAGAATAAAGACTGTATCTGGTAGTAAATCATTTTTTTGTTTAATTGTACATTTATTGAAGAATTAATGAAAATATTCTAGAATGTTTTAAGATTAAAATTGTCATGTTTTTCATATTATACAAAGAATACATTTTCCATGGTATTCACACTAACTTGATCTACATTGTATATTGCTTATTTGTTCAGTAAAGCATCATGAGTGAAATATCTAATATTAGTTTAGTTATGTTACATTAATTGTCCTAAAAGTTATCGGATTACCAGAGGGAGAACTTTTATATTTTATGCAAATTAACCAATTATCAACACAGCTATCGTAAAATTATATTTTCTGGGTTGTTTTAACCTTACGTATCAGATTTGGTCAATTTAAATTAGTAAGTTTGTGACATCATATGAGATCAACATATTCTTATTTTAATTAAGTATTGTTTCATCAATCATTCCGCTAAATCTTATATCCCAGTCATTACTTTTTGTTCTGCGGCTTTAAGCCGACAAAAGTATAGTTTGGGCTTCGGTATGCGAGTACCTGTGTTTTCGCCATTTTTCCCGATTCCAGGCTATAAACGCGAATATGCCTAGAGAAAACGTGTTTTTAAAAATTTGTCATGAGCAAACCATGATGGGGATGGAGATGAAACAAATACTGATGGACGTTAAAGTTTTATTAACTAATTATATCTTAAACTAGACCAGCAAGCGTCGTTATTTACTCGCCTTTGGTCACGCGGCGGAAAAGTGAAGCGCGTCCCCCGGAAGAAAGTTATTGGGGCATTTAGCTAGCTACTACTACTACTACTACTTATCGCCATTTTTACCCCCTGTTGAGCTACCTTTTTCCTTCATAAACACCATGAAATCCTTTGTAACACGTAGTAGAATGTTCCCCCTGAGCTCCATGGTTAGTTTGGTATCATTTGGAGCTAGCTAAGTACCACAAGCATCGCGTTTATGAAGTAAAAAACCTAAGCACTCATCATTTATTTTATGTTTTAATCTATGTTTACCTCGTGTAAATGTTGAAAGAGCATTTGTTATAGTGAGTAGAATGTACCTCCTAGCTCCCTGGTTACTTTTGGATATTTTGAAACTAGGTAAGTACTTCAAAGTTAATGTTTTTTAAGTGTGTAGGTACTTGTTCTTTTTTTTACATTGTTCTTCTAAATTATGACTTTTTGCCACTGGCAGTTAGTACTTATCGTGTAGATGTAGAAAAAAATTTGTTTGCAAATTTTAAAATTATTTTTGAGACAAGGATATAAAACGACGAAACTTTATCAACAAATGTTGACGTTTCAGCCGAAATAACTGTTTTGGTTAAACTTTTGTAGATATTTTACCACGATTGTGTTCATACTTTTCTGTACAATATCAATGTGTACGTGTAATTTCTAACCATTTAGAGCTAGTTAACTACCAAAAAGGTATGCGAAATGTTGACATTTTAGCTGTAATTAACTTAATATCGCATATACATATATTTTTAAAGCTACACTGTGTTCAAACTAAACTTTTCATAGTAACTTGTATATATGACTTTTAAAAATATTTAGAGCTAGCGCACTAGTGTTTTGGTACTGATTTTTAGGGAAAACTAGCTAAGTAGCTAGCTATCTAAGTCGGGTTTGTTTTTTTGCTTTAATAGTGACTTTGTCGCACATTACTTTTGTTTCATAACTACTACAGTAGCTAGCTCGTCCTATTGTAGAGATGCAGAAAAAGTTTGTTCGCAAAACTTTAAAATAATTTTTGGTACCTAATACTAGCCCGAAAAGTTAAATGTTGCATATATTATCACTGTTGACACTTGCTGTATGTACTTATACTTGTTAATATTGACATAAAAACCCGGCTACAATATTCTTCTGGTAGAAGTGATACCCCCACATTTTAGTGGATATATGAGCAGTTCCTGACATGCTCGGGGGACTGGAAATGCCTTGCATGTACGGCTTACCCATTATTACCTTATGTTATTATTAGGTGCAATAAATGGCCTTTCCCAAGTAAATATGATTAATTACAAAGTGTGAAATGATTTTGAGAATTCCCGGATACAAGACCCCTTACTGGCCTGTAATAGACCCAAAACAATGCCTTGCCGATAAAAGGCCAATACTCCTTTTCATAAATCATTGCGCAATATTTCGTCATGTTTTCAAAACTGCCTTTCTGTACATTTTAATGAAAAACAGATAACAGATTCAGATTCCTTGTCAAAAAGTAAAAAACAAACATATTTTTAGAGTTCCTAGTAAATCAAGGAAGTGTTATCAACTGTTAAAAAACATTCAATAACCCAAGCCTCTTTATCATAACGAAACGTTGGTTGCTAAATCGAAATATAAAAAGGCTTTTGACGGGATATGGAGATAGTCCAAAAAATTGGATCTGTTTGGATTTTAAAAACTTGAAAAATACTCCATAAGCATTCTGAAGTCTATTTTTAATAAAAACAAACTTCAAATTTCGGTCTAATATGAAAATGTCTATAAGCTGTTCTTGTTATATATACAGTTACTGCAAATGTCCAATTCCCCGCAGAACCACCAACCGAAATGGTTGGTTTATTAGCTATGAAATCATTATTTACTTGTTTACAACACTTATGGTATTTTTTAACCCGAAAAAACGTGTTGTAAGGCCGAAATATTTCGGAGTTTTATATAGAGAAAGCCTACAAAGTTTCAAAAATATGGCACTATACACAGGTCTTCAAATTGTCATAACTTTGGAATGTCTGAAAAGCCCTTTTATTGGGCCTTCATTTAGAGTAAGTTAAGAGACATTTATGTGCCGTTAAAAAAAGATTAAGTAACAAATTTGAAATTTGTAGCAACTTCTTCGAATGTAAGTCTTGCACGCCCTAAAATCTTTCGTAACGTTGTCTTGACAACTGGGATGGGCCGTTCGTAAAAACCTCCCCACCAGGGGCAAGTAGGTAAAATAAATTTATTGGAAATAAATTGAAGAACTTGCTACAACTTCAACCGAAATTGAGATGGTCATAAATTAACGACCTTTGACGTATTTATACGATAACGATCCTGTTCAAGCCTTAACTCCTTCACTTTTATTCAAAGGAAGGAGGTTACTGACAACTTTATGTTTGTCGATCAGCGACGATACAGACTTCACGATGACAAGTGAAGATTATATTCGGCGATTAAAGTATTTAGAACTGTTGTTGCAATATTTTTGGACATGATTGAGCACAGAATATTTGAACGAACTGCGTGAATATCACGTTTATAACACGAAGAAAAAATACGATACAAATAATAAACTGTTTATTAACGATGTCGTCCCAAGAAAAGACGACGATATGATGACGCGAAACAAGTGGAGTAAGGCCGCTGTGGTAATATTACATGGCTAACACAAAGTAGTACAGTTATAAATAGAAGGTTGACGATGCAAGACCCAATTTTATTCTGCGAAGAGTTTATTACTCTATGCTTTTAATATTTCTGTAAAAAATATATATGTAAATAATGCTAAAATCAAATTTATCCGACTCATTAATCTCAGAGAAGGTTCTCATTAAGACCTTTTTCTTCAGCATTGTAGCATGAAACGTTTCTAGACGCTACATTTCCCCTTCTGATTCAATTATCTTCTGATATGGAGTTAGTTATGGGTGCAAATTTTAAAATAACAAATTGTACCAAAAATTTGTTCTTCCTTGGAAAAATACTGTCCTTTCTTTCTCAATCAGATGGGAGTTGAGTCCGGAGGATATTAGGGAATATATTTATTAACATGTATAGTATTACTTACCCTGTGATATCACACATTTCAAGTTTTAATTTTACGAAACAAGAATATGTTTCGTAAATTTCAAATTAATTATATTTTTGTGGTGCATTACAACCTCATCTCTAGCGATTTTAATCCATTTTTATTGTGGAGGATGGCGGAACAAATATTTTTTCGCTACTATCGGTTAGCAGTAAGAGTGATAGAAGTCCTGATAACTATATTCAATAATGCAGGACAAAATATTTTTGATACCATTCTTACTTAACTCTTTTCTCTATTAATTTCATATGCCTTCATAATAAAGATATTTCCTTTTTAGCATTGAATAGCTCATCATCAATAGTTAACCTTTTTCTGTATGGTACTATAACACTAATTGTAACAAAATAATTATATCTAGCATCATCAAATTTTTCATTGAAAGTAAATGTTTTGATAAGCCACTTATATGAAATCAACATTTTCTTAACTGTGACCTAATCCATGTTTATTTATTATATTTTTAGTGTTGCAGTCAATGGCTTCCTGTAAGTAAATTTATTTGCCACATAAAATCATAAAGTAACAAAAATAGATAAAATAATGTATATAACAAACAAGCAACAACAACAAACTATCTACATACTAGTGTGGCAAGGAATACCGAAGGGTCAATATCACCCTGTTTCCGTGACATTCCCCATATGTAGATATTGAAAAACGAATAAATCATTGCAAAACTTATATACACTCACACAAACACACTGATTAAATCGTTCTACTGTAGGAAGCCAATTTATGTTCCTAAATTCGCTAATGCCAATGTGATTTCTAATTCCTAAATTTAAACAAAATCGGATACATTTGTTTTGAGGTATTTGTACCTTTTTTAAAGCTTTTTGTTTAAATATGTATACCATGCTGAGTATGCATAATCAAAGTGGTTGAACGAGAGCATTGTAAAGAATTTTGCGCATATTAAAATGTAAAAAGGATTGTCAATCTACCATTTAATTTTCCTAATCTCTAAGAACATCTAAGTTATTTAGTATACATCCGAGAGTATATTGTTTGATTTTAATATCCACGCGTCTTATATCTAACTCACCGAATGTTTTTAATCGGTTTTTTTGTTCCAAAAACTATACACTTGATTTTATCCGCACCAAAATGAATACTTAACTTGTTTTCTACAAAACAATCACAAAAATAATTAAAAGTTTTATTAAGGTTGTTTACCATTGACTTCAAATTCTTATCTGTGAATACCATACATTAATCTTCAGTATAAAGAACAAGGTCACAGTCTAGTGACATATCATTTACATATAAATGAAATACCAGAGGACCTAGTATAGAACCTTGTGGGACACCACATAAAAGATCTCCAAGAGTTGAGTTTTCTTTAATACACTGCAATTGTTGATTTAATGAACCCTAGATATTCTAACTTCATTAAGAGGATGTTATGGTCTATGGTATCAAATGCTTTTTGCAAATCTATGAACATCATGCCAGTACGAGTTCCTTTATCAAATTCATTTATAATTTTATCATTTAACAATGAAAGACAATGTTTGGCTCTGAACCCAGATTGGTATTTATATAATATATTGTTTTCATCAAGGTACTCTTGAGTTTGTAAGTGTATTACCTTTTCAAATATTTTAGACACAAGTTGGAGACGTGAAGTTGGTCTATAGATTTTTGGTTCTAGATTTGATTGTTTTTTATACAAAAGTTTGAGATTTGCAATTTTGCAGTTGTCTGGAAGGGAGGCTAATTGTATTGATAAGTTACAGAATTGTGTGATTTCCTCTGCTAATAGCACTATCTTTAAAAATCTTCCTGAAGGATTATCAATACCTACTCCTTTAGCGGGATATATTTATTCTTGCAGATTCAAAACTATTTACATCGTTGTTGGTTGAAAAGAAAAGATTTTTCCTTCCAAATTAAGAGGCTTATAGTATTCTTTCACACTTTCTATGCAAAATTTATTACACAAATTTCTTTTCTTGGGGATAGTTCACCCATTATGTTAGTTATTTTATTAATGAAGTCATTATATGCCTCATTAATATCTTTATATGTAAGATAATTTTGAAATTGTGTTGCTGTTAATCTTTCTAACCAAACATCTTTTGTATGGCTTTTTAGAGATCTAATTTTTATGTATGTTTGCAGTTTAATTTTGGCCTGTTGACATCACTTTTGCTCCTTGCTGGGACCATCTTATTTTCTTGTTGTAGCGTGATGTCTATTATGTTTGTTTAAATATGTATTAACATGCGTGTTTCTTGTATTCTTTGTTATTGGATAAAGAACAATTCATATGTCAATGATATGTTTAAAAGTCGTCGGCACGTCACTGGCATGCCGTCACAGAAACCGCTTATAGTTGAAATCAGAAAGGACTTCGAGCAACCACTGTTTGTAAATCTGTGATGAGCAATTACGATAACTTCAGTATCAAATTATCTTAATACGCGTCATAATGTTCTTGACTGCAAGCTTTTATAGGCGAATACCCTCTCGCACTTGTCATATACATAGTTTTAGATCATTTTAGTGTCATCATCAATTTATTACGATTATTTGGCATACCAACATTACGTAGTTCTTCACGCTAATCCAACAATAAATAACAACATAAAAATAATTTATCAAATATGTAAAAACTTTAAAATTAGTTAAAATGTATATATAAATAGATGTTAAAAAGAAAAGGTAGACTGATATTTTCACTGAGATAAAATATTGATAGCTAACTAGTAACCACAACAGAAAGGACACAGGAAAGGAACCTCTGAATTAGCTACTAACAAACTAGATAAGAGGACCTGCGTTTGGAGATGGAGTATACGTCGGGAAGATTTGTGATGTTGACAAACTAAAGCACATTTTAGTATAGTCCAGATTGTAGAGTTTTTACCAATGTGAACGTACTAAAACATCTCCCCTCCTGTACGTTAGCGTATGGTTTTTGTGAAACGACTGCCAACCAGTAAGCTATATATGGGAAGCACGTTAATGTTTACACGTAAAAGTAATCTATTTCAAGACGCTTCACACCTGATATTGATTAGGCACATATGAAATGTTTGCTGCCCTGTCACGTTATCACGTTTCAAAGTACTCACAGTCGACTTAAGTAACTTGATTATTTTTCTAAGTATTTATCCATAAATAATACTGGTACTTAAGGAATAATATTGGTACTTACAAGAACGTTTGTTATTGTGAACGGAAAAGTTAATAATAAAAACACTGTGAATTACATGAAAGATCAATTGCAGGTTACAGATTTTAATATTTGTATAAAATTGTATAATATACTTTGTCTTATTCCATAGTAAAAAAAATCGTCATCATGTCCAAAGATGGACAGGAACATTTAAATATTGAGGAAGTGGAAGATGGGCCATCTCAGGTGATACATTCACACTGGTATTCAATCGATGCAAACATGATACCTGTAAAAGCATCTTACTACTTTCTATATGCTGCGATGTCTTGCTATATGCCGTTTATGATACTTTTCCTTACAAGTATTGGTCTTGATCCGGCAGAAGCCGGATTTGTAACTGGACTACGGAATGCAGGATCTATCATTGGAGGACCATTTTGGGGAATGATAGCAGACAGAAAGAAAGCCCATAGATTAATAGTGTTTATCCTCTGCCTAATGGCAATCATAACAATGTGTTCGCAACCATTTATACCGATCCATCTTGGAAATAAGAATATAGCTCGCTGTCCAGCACCAATTAACCAAACATCATTTGACCATACGGGTGGTTTTACATCGAGACACGCACTGTTGTACACAATGCTGATTATTAATATAATAGCAGCATTTTTCAATGATAGTATAGCCAGTTTTGTTGATTCTGGTGCTATGGAGAAAGTAAAAACCTCAAAGAAACCGGCCGATTTTGGGGGTCAACGTTCCTTTGGTGCAATCGGTTTTACGTGTGGGACATTGTTATCCAGTTTATCAATATATGTTTTTCCAGATGCAAATGTGTCCTGTTACAGTGCACCTTTTTTCGTATACTTTATTATGATGATTTGTCTCACAATCAGCACTCAAGTAATGTATAAAAGACTTTCCTTTAAATCTACTGCAGACGATACGAAGAACAAATCAAAATTACGTCACGAACTTTGGAAAACTCTATCACGATTTTCTAATTTATTTTTCCTGTTAACTGTATTATTTGTTGGCACAGTTCAGGCGTTTTATATTAGTTTTCTCTTCCTGTTTCTAAAGGAACTAAGTTCGCCTAACGTTGTAATGGGATTGAGTGTGGCTGTTGGAGCGTGTTCTTCGTTATGTACTTTCATCATCTCGAACAAGATCATAACGTTACTTGGTGGAAAAATTCAAGCACTGACCCTGGGTTGTTTTTCTTGGGGCCTTCGGTTTCTTTTTTTCTCATACATCTATAACCCATGGATAGTTCTTCTTATACAACCTCTTCATGGATTAGGGTTTAGTTTATTCTTGTCAGCTTCCGTGCAACATATACGTTCCATAAGCTCGCCAGTCATCTCTACGACAATGTATGGAATCATGAACGCATTGTTCTTTGGTTTTTCCGGTATCCTAGCTAATGTTGCAGGTGGGGTACTGTACGAAATCTATGGAGCAAGAAAAGTATTCACAGGGATATATATTGCTTGCATTTTTTGGACTTTGTTATTGGTTATATATTTGTTTCGAAGTGAATACAAGAAAGGTCGAGCGAATGCAGAAGAAAATAACTGTGATAAAGTTTAGAAAAGAACTTATATGTGGATATAATCCTTATATTTATATACTTCAGGGGATAGATACTATTTTCATGATGGCCGCATGTGTCGAAAATAAATTTCCGTGTACTGAACCTCCGGATATAGGTCCATCATTTTACTAACGACAATATTGACCCATGTTTAAGGGCCGCAATGTACTTATACATGGGACATACAACGACAGTGAAAATTATTTATGAAATGGAAAACGCATTATAATAAGTAATCAAGTTTCATTAAACCTGTAAACTAATTGGCTTATACATGCGGATATACGATATGCTACTTGTATCAATCTCGTATTCCACATTCTCTGTCTACACTGTAAAAAGTCAATTTCTTATTTCTTATTGCTAGTAAGAATATCTTATCCACAAAACAAGATATGGAATCTACATCAACGATTGTCATCTGATATAAACAAGCGTAAATATCTTAAATTTTAAGACTGCAGTTCTTCATACATACTGGCAAATCCTGCAATAACAAAACATTACCCCCCCCCCCCCCATCATACAATTGTAGAAAA